>JALPQI010024202.1:0-20820 GCA_025490895.1 Thaumatotibia leucotreta | reverse complement strand
AACAATGGCTCGTAGCCTCCTACCACCTACTCAATAACGGCCAGAGGAGACGACATCCTTAATCCTTAAACCAGTAACGACCAACAACCCAGTGGCACCTGACTCGACTCTCAAAACCATATATTTTTCCAGTGCACAAATAACTAAGGTAGGATAGTAAGTAGGCTGCCGGGAAGCAGACATTGCCTGCTCGATTATCTGTGGTGTATACTCCGGCTCATTCACCAACGGAGGTCCCGTCGACGTAGATTTAGAACATAATTAGGTAATACATTTTTAGTAATGTACGTGCCTCAGTACTTAAAGAAATATAATTATTTCTTTGTTTTATGGACTTTCCTCTCCATTTCTCTTGAAATATTGATCCAAGTAAAGAGCGGTGCAGTGTTTTCTGTAGATTTATTTGTGTCTAAGAATATTTATCTATGGACCACCGTTTGAGGCCCTGGTTTTTCTGGCCGGCGAACTGAGACCGACGCTTGTCCGCCGCCGACGACGTTCGAATGCTTTGTTCGCGAATGTTTGAGGGTGGTTTCTCCGACACGTCGTCGGTTAACCGCTGCCGGCGACGACCAGAAAAACTAGGGTCTAAGAGTTATTTGCGAATTAAAAAAGGGACCCTAAAATATTAGATTTGTGACCAGTGTCGCTCAGCTAGTATAGTTAGCTCAGCGGTGAGCTACTCGTACAAATGTCGTCGTATTTCTTTTCTTTACACGGTAGCGATTACCTTTTATTCGTTTTTATGGCCGAGCTATATTTATCAATCAATAAGTTTCCTTTGGTGTGTGTCTTACACCCTTCTCCATCCATGAGCTCAATCCTCACCCACAAAACTTTAAATATGTGAAATATAACACCGTTCTCTACAATCATGCCAAAAATTGCTTGTTGTTGTTGCAATCTGAATTTTTTTCCGTAACATTTTTTTTCAAACTTGCCTATTTTCTGTGGTCCCAACGCCGAAGCTTATACACGATCAGAATAATTGTCTCTTTATTCATTAAGCCCGCATTAATCGACTATATTAATTAAAGTAACTAGTTAAGTACCTACATTATTGATTCTAATTATAATTAAATTACGCAGCTTCTGCGTGTGATTAATTACATAATCAAATGAGTCTCTTAGATTCCCATGTGATTGCTTCGAACATGCAATCGCTGTTTCTCTCTCTATCTTGGCATGGCATGAGAGTGCAATTTCAGATATTTTTAAGTACTAATACAAGGTGGCCAATAAATAAAAGTGCAATCCCGTTGCCAGTGAGGTTTTGGGAAGCAGAACAAGCCTTTGGAGATTTTTTTAGAAACTAATTCAAGTTTCAGATCGCGTTTTGATAATATCTGATGGCGACTGTATCAGGAAAATTTAGAATAGGTACTACTTAACCATAGGTACTTACATAAAGATAAGTAAATAATAATAATTACCCTGTCATAAAATAACATAGATATAAATGTAATAATAGTAAAACATTTATTAATTATCTACGTGTACAATATATGTAGAAAAAAATAAGTAAAATATAATAGCAATATTTTTTTTCGTTGTCTGAAGGCCTTCTCTAATGCTAGACTTGTTTTCTGTATTAGGCCTTCTTTGGGTGAATGTCTGAGCGTTTCAACCGCCTAATTTTGGTGGCATTTTTTTGCCGAAGTTTCTAAACGTCTGAATATTATACTTCGTCATTTGTATAAAGTACCGTGCCTCCTTCAAATGACAAAGTAGCTCATTGTAACAAATAGCAACTTCGGCAAAAATGATGCCACCAAAATTAGGCGGTTGAAATGCTCAGATATTCACCCTTTAGCTCTTTTTTGCTCGCTGTAGACACACTTCCAGCCATATTTCTTTGGGCTTTCCCCGATTTCTAGTCCCCGTTCCCATTCCGATATTGTTTTAGCCATTATATTTTGATTATGCTAACGTATTACAAATACAAAAATTTTTCATCAAATCATCACAAGTAAATAAATGCTTTATCAGCCTCCGTAGCCTAGTTGGTAGTGACCCTGCCTACGAAGCTGGGGGTTCTGGGTTCGAATCCCGGAGAGGGCATTATTTGTCTATTTATTTATTCATATATGTTCCTTGGTCATGGCTGTCTATGTATTTAAGTATCTAAACTACCTGATTTTAATTTTTGAACCATCATGTTGGAACTTGAAGTAAAAAGGTGATAGCTTAGCCAATCGAGTACGATAGGTAGGTATATCAATTTTAACTCATATAATATGTTATACGAAACATTTCGATTTCCGAATATCCTATTATAATATCAACGTATAACGAATGTTAAAAGTTCTGATTAGGCATGTATGATGATAATGTGGAGTGATAAGGTAATTAAAATGATAATATTCTCGTACACATAAACATGTATTACATAAGCATAAAAAATGGTAACGTATTATTATAATAAACCAGTAACCTGAAAGAATGGGTGAATCTTCTAGTAGGTACTGCGCCTAATCAAGTCGATTGTAGGTACCTAACTATTATTTTCCCATCACAACTTCGACCAAATTCGACTCAGTATCTGCATTGCATACTATTTATTGTTTTGTACATTTAAAATTAGGTACCCAGGACGAGTTTGCAGTTGCACGGATAATTATTTTGTATTGTAGTGAACACCAAAACATACTTATATCTATTATACACTACACATTACCTACTTCGAGCTAAAGAAAACTGACATTGAATATTTGAATCACTACACAAATCACAATGCAGTTGCGTAGTGCAACACAATTTGCACTCCCATGTAGACGTTGATGCCGTAGGGTACGATGTAGGCCAGGGCCCGCGCAGGTTGCGGCAGCGGCAGCACGGCGTACACGATCGTGTGCAGCACGCGGCCGGCAGCCGCCAGCCGGAAGAGCAGCGTAGCCCAGGCGGCCGCCGGTCCCGTCGTCAGGTACAACGCGCCCAGCACCCAGAATGCTGGAATGTTCTCCACCTCCGGGTCGTCCAACTTTATCTTTCCCTTGAACGCCTTCGCATCTTCAGGGTTCGCGAACGCCTTGCGGCGCCCGCGGGCTAGCGATGTCAGCGTCGCCACTCCTAACATCTTAAGGGCCAGAATAGAGGAGTATACGATGTACGATTTTACGGCGGGGTCTTCAAGTGAAAGTACCATTTTTTTATTTTTTTTACCCACGCGTCAAAAAAGATGTCTGCTCGCTCGGATAACAACGCTCACAATGATTAACTTGCGACAACGGATGGAAAATAGACACCGTTATGCCTCACGTTGCGACTATTGAGGCATAGCTAATATCTACATTGACGGCCCAGTAGCGAATAAAGAAATAAATTTTAAGCTAAACCGAGACTTGGATTAGCGGGTAAAGAATATCGACTAATAAAGATTACGTTTCCCGTTGCAAGGTCAATGTCCATAAGGCGGTGAACATTTTAGGTAAACAGTAGCCGTACCATGACTTTGCAATTATCGGTAATGTTAGGTTTAACTCGATACGTACTCGTAATGCATTCTATCGCGCTCGCCCTGATATATTGGAGCGAGCGCGATGTCGAGTAAAACCTAACGTTACCGATACTGGCTAAGTCATGGTCTCATGGTACACCTACAGGTAGTCAGTAGCATCTCGCTCGTACTCGAGTATTGGTGCGAGCGAGCCGGATAGAAAGTAAGTCTGCGTTAATAACGTAGCGGCATCTCATGGTACGGCTACAGCCCTATATTGTAAACCGGTTTCTGGGCCGGCTCTCGCCGCAAAATATTCGTGGTGATATCTAAGGTTACTTCACCAACTCCAAATATAATTATAATTAGAACAATTTCGCGCTTTCTTGGTTGTCTCCATTATGAAAGTTGCTCACCGTGGCCGGCCCTCGGCCCTAGACCTTCTTTAGTTTACTCTTGCTCCACGACCTAGAAGCCACTCAGTATAATTCGAAGGCAAAAAAACGTAGTTTGCGCTTTAATGTATGTTACGAAGTATCGGTACTTATAGGTAGTTTGTATGATTTTTGTAACACAATCTAAACGATCGTATTTTTTTAATTCATCTATTAATTGAGAACTAGGAACAATATAACATAAGTTACATAAGACACATTTCAAAAAATTCTAACCAATTCTGTACCTAATATTTGACCTGTTTTTTGTTGATGTCTTATAAAAGCTATAAACTATAAACAATTATACTAATAAATAATATTTCATAGCAAGGGGAGGTCACAAACGTAGCGGACCGAAATGAAATAATGAATTTGAAAATGTAGAATGAATTGAGATGCTAAAATGAATAAACATAATCGTTGGCAGCGCCTAGCGATGACGTGCGGCAATGCCCATTGCATGTGACTTGCCAGAGTGAATCGGAGCAAATGTAGTCCGCGGCGGAAATTGCTCTTAGCCAAGTGATATGAAACGGGTCAGCGACTAAATTCTCTAAGCATGTTAAGAGCACAACGGTAAAGCGAAAACACTGGATCTAAGATCGAACTACTTAAACATTGAATTGTTCCCTTTTTAAATGGTCTAACCTTTCGTATGCTGAGCAGATCAGCCGTCATCATTTGACTTCAGCTGTCAAAAGTCTAGTTAATTGATCTGCTTGACGCTTCCGCATACGAAGGAAAAAATATTGTTACACAACTTTATTGCCTTGACATTATGGTCGTGTAAATATATTTTTGGCACCTAAACTGTACCTAATGATATCTTTGACGTCGACTGTACCTACCTATTAAAGAATATTTTTACCTGTGTAAAGTTACCGTTCATCATGTCTCAGAGAGTAACTGTTGATAACGATACTTACTCGTATTTCATACCAATATAGTTAATTGACTAACAATATCTAAACAGTAGATTTTTACAGGAGTGGTTAGAATCCCAAGGTATAGAATTGTCGAAAGAGGAGGAGCTTCCAGTAGACCAGTACACGCAAAGCGAGCGCTGGAAGTCGGTGGCGCGGCCGCACCGGGAGGTCAAGAAGGTGGACCGGCTGCGACGCTACCTCGAGTATGATGGGAAAGTGCTAGGGTGAGTCTACACGTTGTTGTTTGATTGTTAGTTGTTTTTTTTTCGTCAGCCTCCTTAGCTTAGTTGGTAGTGAGTAGTGACCCTGCCTACGAAGCTGGAGGTTCAAACTCAAACTCAAAACATTTATTCATTAATCATGACACTTACACTTTACAGAACGAAAACAAACAAATACAGTCAACATAGTACTAAATAGGCCCTACTCAGCATGATGCTGGCTATTCAGCCAGCGCTGGTCTTCCGTAGGGACCATTCCAGGTTTGGGGGTTTGAATCCCGGCGAGGGCATGATTTGTGTAGGTATTTATTTAATAAAAATATTTGTTCCTTGGTCATAGCTGTCTATGCATTTAAGTATCTATAATGTATCTATCTATTATATATGTCGTCGCCTGGTACCCACATCACAAGCCTTAATTGAGCTCAACCGTGGGACTAGGTCGATTTGTGTAAGATGTCCCAAGATATTATAAATTTACTAATAACCTTGCACATTGTGTAATTATCCTCGTACAAGCAATTTTTAGTACTACGGCCAACACCGAAATCACGTCTTTCGGCTGATATGATGATGATGATGATGATGTGCTAATCGCGGTACGATAATATTTATCATGTGATATCTGCAGTAAAAGATTTTATTCAAAAGCGTAGATATCGCTCGTTAAAAGTTTTATTGCATGCAGACAGGTTTCGCTTAGCTTGCAAACTGGCGGTGGGTTTGCTCTCTCGACTAAATGCATTGCCTGCGCTAGGTTCCTTATCATGATGCGAGTGAGTCCAACATTTAGGTGAATTAAAGTGGCTTCAAGATCTCGACTTCTCGACGTTAGTAGAAATAAGGTGAGCGTTTGGTAAAAGTCTCACTTTGTAGCTGACTATGAGAACGAAATTGGCCTGTATCTTTTGGGCCTGTATCATACACCGTGGGCTGTTTAAAGCCGACCGATTTTACCAGTGCATTTCTGACCACATTTAGAAATTTTATTAACATATAAAAAATTTCTAGATATCGCCTAGTTTCAGAGTTATTACCAATTGAAAAAAAAAACATATTTTCTAATTGTTATTCAGTACTAAATCTCTTTCTAACGGCGTGCCATTATGAAGAATAGGCTCACTAACCTCATAAAAGGGTGTCAAAAAAGTGAGAAATAAAACCTTTAAAAATGAGTTTTTTGTAAAAAACGTTAATAATCATTTTAAGTGCCAGTTGTATGAATAGCATTTACTTTTAATAATATGTTAAATAAAATACATTCAATAATATAATATCATGCTATAAATGGCTCATGATAATGTCCATTCTAGAAACTTTTGGTCGCAAATGTGGAGCGCCGTTAAGTTTTTTTGGCGAAAATGCCCAACTTTGATAGGCTTGAACATCATTGCGGTTTGACAGAATGTCAACTGTTTGACATGTTCACTGTCCTTGCCCAATGAGGGTTTTCGATAATTTTTCTACCACCAGGCGGCGCTTCGTACGCACCTGGTCTCGACAGCTGTCAGATTCATACTATTTATAGGCACCTGGGCCTAAAATATTGAAATTCTATTTTATTTGGAAGAGAATTGATTTTGTAATGGATTACGACTAATACATGGTCGTCGAACTGAAGATTGAACTCTAAAACAGGCGCTCAAAGTCACTGGTATTAAAAATAATTACTATAACTTTGTTAGTTTCATGAGAATTTACTTGGAACTATTTTATTTATTTATTTTAGGTAACAATATGCCTAAAGTAATGGTTTTCAGAATAAATAAACCTAATAAATATGTTGAAAATTAAATGCGCGTATTTATTTTGACAGTTCGTTAAACGGTCGGCTCAGTGCTGCCATCTCACCTCCCCATAGCGGCAGAAAAAGTATCAAAAACCCTCATTATTTAAATCACGCATGTCTAGCCTTGACTTGTGAAAGCAATTTTATTAAAGTTTTTGATTTAGGTATGTATGTTCGTGTGATTTCTACTCAGAATCTATTGCCATTGGGTAAACTCTTTTCGAACAAACTCTATCATCTAATACAAATACGCTGTGTTAAAGCTTCCTTTAATCCCAAATTTCTTTGACCCTCTTGTGATACAGCGAAAGTCTTTCATTTCGTAGATTCTAGATTATAATTCTGGGTATTTGACCAACGAATTATTTATGAAAAGTAATTTCATATTGGTTTGAACCCACCAATCGGTTTTCGGTGCAGGAGAACATTATGTTATGAGAAAAACAGACCAAAATGTCAATTAAAAAAAACCGAGATTTTCTTGATTAGAAGAGATATTAGTGAAAACTGAGTGGACTACATGCTCTTCCGCGAATCGTGGCAAAAAGGCCGGGAGGAACACAAGGTTGATGATGACGGTGATCTGATGAGTGAAAATCGTTCATTTCTGAAAATTTGGAGCAGCTTAGGTTAATTAAGGAATTTTATTATCAGTAAAATGAATAACTTTCTTAGGAATTGTTCGTTGAACATCCATTATTTCTAACCTGCTTCACATAAATCGCGTGTGAAGCATGATGAAATTGAAGAGCTCAGGCATCAGGCACAGAAGAGCGAAAAGCAAGAACGTGATTCTTGATAGGTGCCTGGTATTCTGACTTACGTTTAGTATGTTGTCTAAGGTCAATTTAACCCCAATCAATGGACACCGCAAATACATTTTACTGGTTTGACTATTAGACTGGTTACAACTGTAACAACATAGTTGATGGCAGCAATGTTGCGGACTGGGCGCGAATCAAGCTGTTCTACTGCGGACAAAAGGCGCGGTATCCCATGTTAGTACACAACATGTGAAAACTTGTTTTCATCCAGGCGTTGTGAACATTAAAACTAGTTTCAACTACGTAGAGAATGCGGTTTCACTACGCACTACCACGAATTTGAATATAATATGATCAATTCTAATGAGCGGTCATCCCTGTCTTTTATGTATGGGAGCCATAAAGGCCTTCTGTAGTGTAGTGGAGTGCTGTAGTGGTGGAAGCCATAAAGGTATGTCTATGGTATGTCTAGTTCATGGGGAGCGCTGCAGGTATTCATAGGTAAACATTTTTATTCGTTTCCCTTAAATCGAATTTTTATGAATTTGTTCAATTTTAAACAATACACACTTATTTCGTTTACTACTATGTTATAGGTTCCGAGAAACGTCAAAGATTTCAGACTGATTAAGTTATTCGAATCATGTTAAATCCAATAGGAGACCCGCGATGCCGGCAAGTATAGTGCATCTGAAATCCTCTGAGATCTGACTTTGGTTTCCGCTGTTGTTAACGTCAATTTACTTCGTTTAGAACTGACAGATTTGGGTAGCGTTCCTCTATGCTATAGGTAGGTATAAAGTACATGCAGTACTCATGCTCGTTTTACTTATAGTATATGATACGGTTAACTCATCAAAATGTGGGTAAGTCCTTGTGCCATATTTTCTCTGGTGGTTTGAATTTAAATAATTTTACTGGTACTACAAGGGGTACCTTTTAAGTTGTGTAATTTGGAAAAAATTAAGACAATTTAAATGTTAAATGGTACCTATTTATTGTATTTCAAATTATTCACCGTGACACATGTAATACACTTTTTCATTCGATCGAACTATTTTTTAAAACACTTATTCCAGTCCGAAGTCGGTGTCTCCAAAATGGCCGTTTTGTATGCCTCAACTGCTTTTTCAGGCGTATGGTCCCTTTGACCAAGAAGTCGTTGCTTGATTTTTACAAAAGAAAAATAATGTTAGGGCTTAAGTCTAGACTGTATGGCGGGTGTTCCAGAATTTCGACGTTTTGCTCTTTTAAATACGCACTTGCCCGGCGGTGTGCGAGCTCGCGTTATCCTGGGGCAGTACTAGTTATACGTCGCCTTGGGTTATTTTTTCAAAACGCGCCGATAACTTCTGGTAAACAAACAGTGGTATATCATGACTGGTATACCTGTTGCTGGCATTAACTGTTTTACGATCCTTGAGCACGATGGTGGCAACGTGGCTACTTTTCGCCACAAACGTGGCGACCATTTTTTTCGAAGTGCTCCGTCAACGTATATATTTAGTCAGTTTTGGCTCATCTTGGAACACCCAAACAGGTGACTGCAGTTTAGAATCGGGATCGTAGTGGAATTTCGGCAGACTTTTGCGACACCATCGAACGCGAGCCGTTTTTTGGTCTTCATTGAGTAAATGTGGTATCCAGCGTGTAATCTAATCAACTGTTTTACGTCGAAGAGATTATGCAAAATACTCTAAACTAAACACTGGTCCCTGAAATACTTAAGGAAGTTACAGAATCTCGCGGTATGTCGCATGACGATCTTCGACGATCAGTTGCCGTACAGCATCAATGTTCTCCTGGGTTACAGCTGGCCTCGTCTGCCTTTGCGACAGGGATCGTGAAACGCCGGCCAAGCCTTCACGATGCCTGTCACTAAGACTAGAGCAACCATGTTAAAATTCTAAATACCAGCGTTCCATAGTCCGGCTCCAGAGGCATGCGCTTTATCATGTGCTTTATCATTGAAAACCGTAGTCAACTCTTCGAAGCATTAAAGTCGCGTTAAGCCCCTTTTGAAATTTTCACAACTGACTTGCAACGTTGAAACGACAATGTACTAAAACGGTTCGGAACAATTGGAGCCCTATGCCACTCGGGAACTAACTATGTAATAATGAAGTGATTCATTAGACTGAAATATTTCTCACTAAGTAATTGTCATTTAGACAATATTTGGTGACTAACAAGACAGGAAAACTTGCTGCAGCTTGTAACTGGACTGGGCGATCCATTGTGTTGGCAGCAAAAGGTCCTGTAACAGAAAGCAAGCTACCTATGTATTTGGGTCGCTTTCGTAATCTTAAATTCAGATGAGTTTGGTACCGGTTACTATATTATGCCATACATGAATGATAACTTGATAAGTAATATTACGTCGCTATTCCCTATACTTACTCGTAGAGGGACGTAAATCTCAAAAAGGTGTTCTTCCCTAAGTACGTAATTAGTAGTAATTACTAAATGTGTGGTTCATAAATTAATTATTCATGAAAGGATTTGCCATAATTAATGCCACTGTAAGCGTAATTTGCTGATCTAAATCAATTATAAAAGCAATTAATGTAACTAGAGAAGCGAGCACATGGTGCACTATAGTCTAAGCTGCTTATGCTGCGCCGGTTCAAAGGCTTGTCGCCGGCATCTCACCACGTGTACCCGGGTAATATCACACACGTCTGAGGACTTGCTCGAGCTGGGGTCAAGGCCAGTTGCCTCGGTACGTGATTATTCTGCGACAGCTCTGCTTCTGTGTCAGCAACTCTGAAAAGGCTTCTATTTCCTGAATGTAAAAGCGGCAGATTAAGTAGGTACGCGTACGAATGGCGTGGCGCGTTATGTTATGGAAATATCTTCTTGTTAAGCTGAAATTTACAATATCTACGAGTTTATTTGAGCTGTTTGTATTTTATGTATAGGTACTATTCTATGTGAATAGGTACTTACATAATATCCTGTCTACCTAATATAATTTTTTTTTTCATAATCACACTTTACCGTATAAAAAACTAATAAGTTACATCAGACATTTTTTGAAACAGGTATCCATAAACCCAAGTACCTACTATACCTAGTTATGTACATGTGGTTACATACATACCTAAGCGTGCTTTTAGTTGTAATTTCGTAAAGGCTGGCGGATGTATCCAGCCCTGTGCAACCCGAACTGAGTCAACCTTAACGTGTTGGAATGAAAAAAGGCGTGAGGCATTAAACAAGTAAATATGTGTCTATGATATTGATATTTATGTATTTAAATATAGCTCCATGAAGCGAAGCAAAAATGTTTTCAACTTTTCAGATCGCCATTTAAAAATTGTCAATCCTTACTCTTCATCACGATATCACGAACAGACATTGGAAACGGATTGGTTGACTATCGATCCGTCATTATGAAACCGGATTCCAATTGAATTTTGTCTCTGTCGGGTCGATATCGGATACTACGAGCCATCCGGCTGCTCCATAAAGTGCCATTATTCTAAATACGTAATGAAATAAACTACGTTAACTAACAAACTACTTAAAAGTAATAGTATTTTATGCAACCCTTGTTTAAGAGAGGTCAAAAAAAGGTGAATGGCGTATTAAAGACGCCACGAGCATTTTTTGACTCAGTTAAACAATGTTGCATACAATATTTTTTCTACGACCACACTACGACATTTATTTTGAAATAAAATAATTTAGAAATATTCTTAGTCAAACACAATTTTATTAATAATCAAGGTCGGCCGGGAGACGTCAAAATTTAAAAAAAGAAAGCACCTCTATGGTTTACTGTTCATCAGATTTTTTTAAAAATTAGGTTGGCAGCCATGTATTTCATTAACTCTTGTATACACGAGGTGTCTTAAAATGCAAAAAACGCACTGAGTATTAAACCCGAATGTGTTTATAGGGAATAGACAATATAGACTTATCTTGACATCTGTAAGGTAGGGGCTTAATGGTGTGTTCACAACCATGTAAATGAAAAATAAAAGTACAGGAGTAGAAAAAATATTTTAAATTTAGGTATGCTATTCAAGTATGTAAAATAGGAGTGTAGGTAATAAATCGTTGCGCTTTCTGTCCCGTGGGTACCTAACTAATATTGTCTAATAGTTACAATTTTCGGACAAAGACCTAGGGACACTTGAAATTTTCATATGCTATATCTAAATACGTATACATATAAAGGAAGACGCTGACTGAAATGTCTGCGTACTGTCCAAACCGCTAGACGCAGCACTAAGAACACTGAAAAAAATATTTACCAATGTGACTTAGGCTGGCTATACCGGGTGTTACATTAGTCGTGATGCAAACTGTGAAAAACCTATTAAGATGGTCTTTCTGAACAAAGTTTCCTTCGGAACCCATATGAAAATCTTTATTTTTTTCAAGACTAGTACAGTTCGAGTTCATTAATATGTATACATTTTTTCAGACTGATCTCTTACAAATGTGTTTACATAATAATGAAACGAGACTGAAAATCATGAACACTTCTGTACCGATCTGTATGAATACCTTAATTTTTTTTTCGCGACTTTCATATAGGTCCCATAGGAAACCTTGTTCAGAAAGACCATCTTAACAGGTTTTTCAAAATCACGACTAATGTCACACCCAGTACTATGAGGAAACTTAGAAAATAACAAATCCTTGCTATCAAATTGACAAAACTAAAAAGGTTAAAGTCGATCCCAGAGTTCTGGTTAAATCAACAAAGAACATTGTACATTATATCAAGCAACTGGTGAAACCAACAAAAAACTGGTGCAACAATCAACCAAATTAATTTAGTAGAATGCCAATATAAAAAGTTTGGTAAAATCAAAAACAAAATTATGATTGAAACCCAATCAACCTTAATTTCCGGTTAGAATTACGCAAGATTTGATAAATCCAACTTGGCATTTTTTTCAGTGAAAGGATTATCCAAAAGGTATTCACTGTATCGAAGAGTAATAGTTGACACACATATCTAACGTACATAGTGCACAATACATAGATAGTGTATACTCGACCAATAGGAGCCCTAGGCCACTCAGCAATCATGTCAAAATAACGTTATCTATTAGATTGTGAGACATTTCAAACTACTTTTCATCTTGACATACAGGGTGAACGATATGAAGTGTTACCAAGTTAATTTTATTAAGTCTGGTGTCAAAATAATAGCGGCTTATTATCGGAAATATGCTTTGGACACCGCATTGAAGTCTTAGGCACGCAAACATTTGGGTTGTAGACCGCAAACATAAGAACGAGACTGAGCTTTTCTGCTTATAAAGCTCGTAAGAACCAAACTTGTTGAAAACCGAATTTCACGTGTCATTTCTCCAGTGTAGTGAGTTTCGGACTTTTTATCTGGTCTATTTTGAAGAGAAAGGTTAAAGCAATTAAACATGCTAGTATAAATGCAATGAAGAAAGCGATCGTATTTTACTGATTCGTACCACTGGATCACAAACGTTCTGCAAGCAAATATTTTTTTATCATTTGTAGACCATAGTCAAGGCAAAAGGTAGTCATATTGACTAAAAGTAAATTTAATCACAAAATCTAGTATTTTTCTCTTGTTTTATCTTGCTTATCGCAGTGCTTTGAAATTGTTAACACTTCACATCGTTCACCCTGTAGTTCTAGAGTAGCCTAGGGTTCGAATTGGTTGAACATACGTATCTACATAAAAACTTACGGATCGAATTGTGAACCTTTTTTTGCAAGCGGTTGACTAAGATTAAGCTTAGTAGGTGCTTACATATGCGGGCGAAGCCGCGGAAAAAGCTATTTGCAACATACTTACTTGAACTTACCGCTATAAGCGTGACGGTCAACTATAGATTATATAAATCTATAGATACCTATAGGTAGTTAATAGGTTCTCATTTACTGAACAAAATTATTGTGTAGTAGTGTAACATTATGTACAGAACTAGAAATTATCAGCACTGGTTGCGCTGCCAAGATTTATTGTAATGTTACAACACGATATTGCTTTCTTCGTATGGGTTCCTATTGTCGACGCGGGATATTAAACGTATTTTCTTTTTTAGTTTCGACGTGTATTGGGATAACCGCGATGCCCATAATGGAGAACTAACCCACTATAAATTGTTGTATTTCCTGCAAGACGACACGATTTCTATAAAGGTAAATTATGTTATTATATCGTATTGCATTGTCTATTTTTATAAGAAATCTTGAGTAGGTACTTATTTATACTTTGGGTAGGGTAAAGTGGGGTAAGATGAAACGGTTTTCAGAATGGGAAAAGACAAAAAGTTGTCCTTCAGGCACAGCGTCTGATGGTAGCATTCTTCTTACCCCATAAAAAAACGTTTCATCTTACCCCACCTTACCTTACTTATAGATAATCTGTTATTACAGGAGCTGCATGATGGTCGGGGTGGCAAGGAGCCTTTTCCTCTACTATTAAAAAAAAGAAAGTTGCCTAAGAAATGGAAAGAGAGGCCGGGTGAGTTTTGTCGGTGCTACTATCGTAGATGAACTTGTATGGTGACATTGGTGATATACCAACTAAATAGACTAAGGCCTGTCTGTTCATTGTCCCCGAATATAATATGTCTGTCAGGGATGTCTGTCAGATAAAAAATGTTAGCTGTCTTTTTCTTTTATATGATTTATCTGGAGATTGCAAAATGATTTTCCTTTACTACTTAGGTACACAATGAAGGTGATTAAAGTTACGAGTAGGCTTGATTAAGGTCAACATGGGCAAATGAAAACTGTGCTTTTTTTCCCGGCTCATCCTTTCCATTGAAGTCACATGAACTGTTTCCGCGATTTTTCACTTTACCCAGCGTGAGAGCCTACCGCGAACAGAGTGTTGCCTCTTTCTCGGACTTATAAATTCGAACGTAAGTGTGACAGGGAGGCAATTATGTGGATCATAGTTCTTGGTACGCCTTCTGAATCTACCACGTTCTACAGACTCTAATAACCGGTTATACAAAAACACTAAAATTAAAAATAACAACAATGATGAACAAAATACAACTTACAAAATGTTATTAAAATCTCGAAAGGTCGTAATAAGTTTTCAAGCTCCGAGAATCTTATAATACCAAGATGAGTGAGCAATTTACAGAAGTTCTTTTGTCTTTTTAACTTCCCTGAATCTTAAAGCGTGAATAGACTGGTTTTCATTTAAAACTTGAGCACTAGGTAAGCAAACGACAGACACTTAAGGCTAGATTATATAACTGACGAAGCAAAGATTTTTTTAAAGGCTTACTTGTAATCAACTACAAAATACTTATAAGTAGGTAGGTATATTTCGCAGCATGTTTTACTTATATGTACTTGCAATAAACAACATAACCTGAGTCTTAGAATAAAACGATTTCAGAGAATTATATCGCGTATTGGAATTCATTTCATTAATTAATCCATAAAAATAGTTATAGCTATTTTATTAATAAATATCAGAAACAGCAATAAATAGCAGAAGAAAATATTCTGAACTGTCCATCCATACTATTTCTCATGATGCAATAACCGTTAATAAATCTAATGATCTACTAGAAGAGAGATTCTAGATTTTATGTACCTACTTACGAGTAAATACTAATAAAATACCCGGGGTACGGGTACGGGTCCCTTACTAGAACACTTAATACTTAGACCATTCAAAAGCGTTTGTTGCTTTCCAAATTGAATAAAGAATTTGACTTTGTCTTTGACATGCATAATTTAAAGAAATGATGCAACGATACCTTTCAATCTAATTAATTTGCCAATTTCCATCAATATGCTAAAGTACCTCTTATAAAATTCACGTAATACTAAAATTTATTTAATGTTTCACTTTGTAATAACAACAGAAATCGTAGTGTAGCTTTTTTTAGTTGTAATTCTTGCCTATTACCAGGGTACCTGAAGTACCAAGTGTACCAACACACCTATCTGAATTTCTCAAATGTCAATCTCATTTCACTCATTTATATCAATTTGTTTGCAGTATCATTTCCGTCGATCGTGTTGGAGGTGACGGACGAGGAGGTGACCGAGTATTACTCACCGAGTGACCTAATTGTGGGAGAGACGATTTTCGTTCTGGGTCGCCGTTTTCTCATCAGCGACTGTGACAAATTCACCAGAAGATATTATCAGTAACGTATTTTTCTTCTAACTGCAATTTACGTTCAGGCAAAGGCAAAGTAGGTGCATATAAATACCTATGTATAAATTCTCAAGAATATGTCCCAGTGCACTTTATTTTAAGAACGTCGTAGTCGTAACTTATTTAAAGCAGGATTTTTTATACATGTTTTTGCCCTTTGTCTGTACCTAAATCTACAATATCTACAAGGGACTTACAGGTATTTCTTACATAGTTCTGACCATGTTGGAAAGTTAATGTTTTTCCGCATTTAAATACTTATTTGTAAGCTACGAGCTTGACGTCTTTGACAAGGACTGGTGGGAGACTTCAGGGGATAGGGATACGTGGAAGAATTTGAGGGAGGCCTTAGGGAGGCCTTTGCCCTGCAGTGGGACAGTACAGGCTCTTAATAATAATAAAAATAAAAAAAACGTTGAAGTAGTCCCAGTCTCAGGCTTTTTGTTCGTAAACGGTGCCTCGCGAGGAACCCACATAATTTTAATGCTGAATTCCTGAGCATATTTAGAGTATTTAATGTTATATAAAATTTCCTGGATTCGGCTTGGTTCCAAAGATAATTAACCTTTTTTCGGAAAAAGTTTTTCGACGTAACTCGTCATAAAACTTCTTTTGGATTACAATGCTGTCACAATGTGTTCTAATATTACCACACCTTTTGCCTGACAATCAAAAAATAAGAATAGACTTGACGAAAAAACCTGTCCCTAAAAAAAAAACATTTAAAAAATTAGTTTTAACAAATTGTTGTTATGATAAAAAGTATTGGAAATGTTAAAAAGTATTAAAAAAGTCTAAAAAAAAAAATTTTTTTTGTGGAATTTGACATTTGGTCTCATAATATTTTTTGTTTATTTTGATGTCTAGAATGCATAGTTAATATCACACAAGGCACCGTGTATATAAAACCAAAAAGGTAAATAACTATGAAAACTCACAAAACTATGTGAGAAATACCCCTTACAGCCTCTTGATAATTGCAAGAGCACAATGAGGTTCTAATAAGTTTCATTCTAATGAACTAGGTGCTCTAATTAATATAACCGCGGCAGTATTTTTTTCCCTCACTAGTTCGTAAATCATAAAAATCTTTAATACGAGCGGGTAAAAACGCGTTTTAATCGTCGTTTTAATCGTGAGTAAAGTAATGACTTGGAGCGTAGAGCGAAGTATCGTTAGTTTAGTCAGATAACGAAACTTATAATACTTATAAATAAATAAGTCGTTCCATTTTAATTATAATGAAATTAATTGTTTGCGTACCTATTTAACTAAACATCATCATCATCATCTGCCTATCACAGTCCACTGTTGGACATAGGCCTCCCCAATTTCACTCCACCTTTTCGATCTTCGGCTGCTCGCATCCAGCTCCTGCCAGCCATCAAGGGGATACGGGATACAAGTGCTTTTGTTATTTTTATTTCAATATCGACTTTTCTATCGATATCCATGAAGCAAAGTGTGTTCTTAAATTAATTATAGATTGGCATTAAAGCGAACAAAATTACCTACCTTACTACACTTTAAGCTTCGGAGTGGTTACTAGTTAAGTCGCAACGTAATCTTCACTCAATATCGGAGATAAATACTAAAGGACTGAACCCTGCCCGGGGCAGTTAGTAAAATCTCTCTGAGAATCACCGAACAATAGGCAAAACTCAACGTTTTGTTCGGCAAGGAAACCCCTTTCTTCGAGTTATGAGTGCAAAGTTAATTCAATTTGACATTTCCAGGCATTGTCCTCACGGTAGTTCAACGCTGATCGCTCCCACTGGAACCGTCCTCAAGCCGTTTTAAAAATGGCTCTTTCTTCTTATTAAGTTATTAGGTACTATTTGTGATTTGAGGTTTTGAAAGCAATTATTCTCGGACATAATAAGTACTTACGTACACTCGACTATTTGAGAAAATAACAAGCAGGTACTATGACATTTATTAGGCTGGTTTCAGTGTCACGCGGACCAGCACGGAGATATCCGCGCGCAGCAATAAAATATGTATTGAATCAATGGCGCGTTTTAGACTGGCGCGGAGGTATCCGCGCGGACGGCCATACATATTGCTCCGCGCGGAGAGATCCGCGCGGGCGGTCCGCGCTGGTCCGCGTGACACTGAAACCAGCCTTAATATCTCACATTGACATATTCCTGATTGGCCAAGGGTTCCAATTGATTGAATGTACCTGCTTACCTGTTGACCCGTAAAGTTATTTGAATCAAAAAATATCGGCACACTTTTCCGATTCAAATATTTCAATAACTCGATTTTAAATATAGAATAGTTTCCACGACAATAGCATTTCACTGACACGGTAATCGATTCATGTTTTGGATGGGATTCATGAATTCGATTTGATTTCATGGTTCTAGTGACCGCATTGCTAGGTAGGTAGGAAATCGATTAAAGCTTAAGCCAACTGTAAACTAAGTACCTTTGAACGTTAGCGGAAGTGTATTACTTTGATAGATTGAAGATACACCACACACACATATAAAGGTAGCACATGCTAAAGACGCTTCTCATATATTAGTTAATTGCAATTGGTAGCAAGTGCAACTGGTACTAAGTTTTTTCGAACTTTGACGTAACGCTATACTCTGTTCAACAACCTTCAGCCGTAGTAAAAGATTCTAAATTTAAAAAAAATGATCGCGTAAGAAAAATTTAAATTGTAGCATTTTTTTCAATGCCAAAAGTTGTTATACGAAATTTTACTTCGTAACACAAAAATTATGAAGATAAATTTGGTTTTCATTAAAGGTATTTCACGTATGTAAAAATTTTAAGCAATCGACTGTTAAAGCTTTCGTTATTCAGTTCATTACCGCACAGTACTGTTTTTTATGATAACATTCCGTGTTCTCCGTATTACGGATTTAAGTGGTAGTACCTACCTACGAGTACTATGTAATATAAATTAAGCTCTCCTGTAAATTGAGTACTCAATGTACAGTCAAGGGCATTAATATATATACACTTCTCCATACTGATCCCTTACAAATGTGTCTATATATAAATGCACTCGACTGTACCTACTCATTAATTTTCTGTGTAATGTTTAATATTTCTTATACGTACATCGTTCCATGTATTTTGGTTTAAGTTTGATACATGTGCAATGTGCATTGGTAATATAGGTATACAGACGTAGTGTAAAATCCTTTTCCTTCGGTTTTTCAGTGAATTCGTGATATTGTCACAATGAACTTCAGTATCCATTGTACTGAAGTTAATTGAGACAGAGAGATTAATACGGACGTTTCCGTGAAAATACGAAGGAAAAAGATTTTGCACTACCTACATCTGTACATACCGTTTTCTAAAAAAGCCAGCTACACTGTTTTTCAACAGAGCCACAGTATTAAAACTAGTTTGATTTTTTTACTAGCGACGTGAACTCTGAAAACCGACGCTAGAAATCATTTAATCTAACCAATGCTGCAATGTACTACCTACTATGAAAATCCAAATATTTTGTTTTAAAAATGAATAAAGTTATTTTTGAGCCCGATCACATACACCGTGAATACCATTATAGTATTTTATCATCTTTGTAACTAATATTTAAAAATTTATTTTATTCACACATTTTATACCTATTTTTTAAACTATAAGTATATATATATATTCTTCAGATTCTGATGCTTAAACATCAATAGCGATACTTTTTCAACTTCTGCAAATGGAGGTATTAAAAACCAATTACCAAAGGTCAGCGGCTTAATATAGTTCACAGCGGAAGTGAAAATAGTTTTAATCCTCCTGCTCTGTACACTGCACGTGTATAGATTAATTTATGGACAGAGCTGTTCAATACCAGGGGTGATTTTATGTGGACTATAGCTTTTTTTCAAGCGTTGCAATAGTTTTAAGGGTGGTTCTTATACATAACTTAATAGGTATGTCACGACCATGGCCAAAAGTTAAGGGTTTCCAAGAAGTCCAACATTTTGATACTTATTTATAAATATACAAAAAATATGGAAAATTAAGCTTAGTTAACCTGAATTTTCTGTACACTGCTGAGACAACTCGCAAAACTGTATAAAAACTACCTTTTAAGCTTCGAGGTATATTGAAACAGATGACTACTCAGGGGAATGTAATAATGGTGAAGGTCAATTATGCAAAAGTTTCTAGGTACTTATCTAATAATTTAGTAGGAAAAAACATTTACTTATGACAGAAAAGAAGTTTAAGATTCATCATGGAACAACTAGTACTTACACATACTTAAATATTCATATTTTGCGCAATCGACTTCAATGGTAATGTACGAGTATCTACGTTGTCGTATTGAAGAAGATACAGTCCATTAAAATTGTTTTAAAGAAATAATTACGACTGGATTTTCTCTGTACCCTTGATTTAAGTAGGTATGTGATAATTTACGACCTAATTATTCAAGTAAGACATGTATGTGGGTACGAAAACATCACGAGCTTTGCATGATAATATAGGTAATAGGTACTTTCCACTGTGTACAGGAGAGCAAAGCAAAATAGTCGGCACCACATTCCGTACTAATGACAGTAATGACAGTGGGTAGATTGCGACAATGAAATCCCGACGTCGGCCGAAGCTTGGCGTAGTAAGCTCATTTGCGTTAATGCCTTAATATTCGAGTCCATCCATTTTATTGTTCATACTGTTTTAATGTTTGTGTTAGTTACGACAGACACTGATATAACTCAGTCATCGGTTTTCACTTGTGCAGCTCACATTTTAGGGCTTAGCCATTAACACAATCCAAGAATTAAATGATCAAGATGTATAATCGATTAATGAGTTTTTTAGGTATAAATTTGGGTCAAAATTCTTTTCGTTGTCTTATTTCATAGCACTCTGTCACGGTATTAGTTGATGTTTCAACTCAGTATATTAAAAATATCCGGTGCATTGGTATTTCTTTTTCACGATAGCTTTATACCATACATCAGAAATTGAAAACAATACATCATCTCATACATAAATCACCACTGCGTCACGTTTTTTAGAGACACAAAAAACGAAAAAAAATTTGACCCTATTGACAAAGGCCATAGTCGGATTTTCATAGTAAGTCAGCCTTTAAATCAACCAGACTCTAGTATTTTTTTTGTGT
>JALPQI010024200.1:0-18379 GCA_025490895.1 Thaumatotibia leucotreta | reverse complement strand
ACCTGTTGTTTCGTATTTGATGACGATGCATATTACTAAGCATTAAAGGTTCATAAATTCATTTTTCGTCATTAATATTTGTTATAATGTCGTGGCGTACTGTATCACATCCATTTAGCAGCATGGTTATCCTTTTTGCTGTATTGATTTCATTACATGTCATCAACTATTGCGAGGGTACCTCCTGTTTCTTGCCCTAGAAACATATGTTCTGCTGTGCTAGGTTATGTACCCATTATCTATTTCCCTGTTAAATACTGTCAATGTTTATGTTTTAGTTGTAATTTTTAACCCTCTGCAACTGAGGTGACATATCACAGATGTATTTTCAACTCTACGGTGTTGATAATAAGACAACCAACAGTGGCAGAGGGTTAAATTTCCTGTGATTTTATTCAGTCATGTTAGGAATAGAGTTCACTTACTGCAGGATACGAATCCAAATGTATACATACATTCGCCAATATTTAATAAACAATGACAGATTAAGCCAATCAAAGCAATATGTGTAAATAATAGCACAGAATTGTGTTTACATAAAACCAATATTGATAACATGCATAACATACACTTGATGATATATTAAGACTTTGATCAATGTTGAAATGCATACCTAGTCCCATTTATTAACATACACACATTTCATAATTTACACTTGGATGGATCATTCCCAACACAATATGGGGAATATTCCCAAGTGGAAACTTTCCTCAAAGTAAGATTGGGAAATTACCAGAAATGACCCATCACTAATGTCACAACCAATTGGAATCCTAGGCCACTCTTAAAACAAATCTAATTGAGAAGTAGTAAGATTTAATACAACTTGCATATTTCGACTTACCTTTGACTACCAAGGTGTTATTGGGTAAAATTAATTGCATCCTTACCCCCCTGCATATATTATATTTGAGAATAAGTATACAATGTCTGTTGGCATGTGTTCCAAAAGTGTTACCAATTTATGACTTATAGTCAATAGTTGTCACCCCTACCTCCTCTGTAATCTTTTATCCTCATTTCTGAGTGGCCTAGGGCTCCAACTGCTTGACTGTGTATCTAATGCAGGGATCGGAACCGTTTTTTTTCGAAAATAGCCCAATCATTTAAAGTGTGTTGTACTGTTTATATAGTACTCAAAATGTTATAAACAGACATCGGATTCCTTGGGGCAAAACTTCTTGATAGCTAGGGACTTCCTATATCGATAAATTCATCTATCAATATTAGTTTGAAATACTAGTGATCACACAAAGGTTTGCTTACATATGAATAAAGATTTTTTTTAATTAAAAGAGTACAAGCAATAAAATAACAATTAAATTTTCACATTCACAATTAATTTTTTCATAACTATAACTGTCCCATCTTTTATTGATGAAACTTAGACCCATGATAAATTACTTCAGGTTGCTTTCTAAGCAAGTCTTCTATTTTTTTAATGTGCATTATTTATTTTTACTCATAAATATAAAATGATTAAAGATGCTAAATGTGTCTTTCATACTTGTCTTCAGACCACTACATAGTTACAAAAAAAACACATGTACAATGTTGGGGGCGCTCACTAGTATGCGGAACTAGTATTGATAAATGAGTTTATCAATATAGGAAGTCCCTAGTTGTCAAGAGAATTAGCCCCACGGAATCAGATGTCTGGTTATAAAATTAGTAAAATTACCAACATCGTATTTTTAAATTACTTAATTAACAAAGTATTTATCTACTGAAGAACGAAAAAGAACGAAATCGGAACCATTCTTTTGCATGGAGAAAAAACCGGTATCCAATCCCTGATCTACAGCATAAGGATTACATCTTCAGTCAATTTTGAAGCTGGACAGTACTGTAGATGAATAACTATGAGCCTGAATTTGCATTTGTGGTGTAGTGGTGGAATTAAAAATAAGATTTAAGGTGAACTTAAACTTATATTTATGGTAGGACTAGTAAACTTCGAGTTCATTAATATGTACACATTTCTCCATACAAATCTGTCTCTGTATTCATATTTGTCCTCTGGAAAACCTTGTTCATAATGAGCAACACATTTTTCGCAGTTCAGTAGTCACCCTGTATTAATTTAGTAAGATATAACCTGTTATGATTAATAGATCTTGACCTGAGAGGCATAAGGTCGGTTCTGTGGGTATGTGATGAATCTAAATTCGACCTTGTCTCAAAAGCATAAAGTTATACTTACAAGTCAGAGAAATTGCTAAATCCAATCTTATGCCTTTCATGTCAAGAGATTACTTTCTTAATTAAGCTAATTAACTGCTCAATAGGAATAACAATTACCTAAGAGACTGATTATCACTCATTATTTACATAACAAGTGTTCTCTCCTTCACAAAGATACAAGCCATGTTAATTGCTCACCCCTGAAGAATTCAAATTAAGTAACCTTAATGTTAAATGCCAGGGACCTGAACTGCTGAGCGAAATCGTATTTTGACAAATCGTATTGTATGCTTATGGCATCGATCATTATTTGCTGAAAGATGTTTTACCAAAATAGTTCTGCCTCTAAACTGGCGATATTATGTTTATACTTTAAAATTCACTGTAAATGCAAATACAGTCATTATCAAATAAATTGACAAATGGGATACAACCTAGCTGCTTGGTGTAAAGTCTTGTCGTTTTGCTACTTTTGGTTTCTCTTCACATCACATCATCAGCCTATGAGAGTCCACTGCTGGACGTAGGCCTCTCCTATTAACTATGCGTATAGACGCATTAGGAGGTAAATGCCCATAATCGCCACGCTGGGCAAGCGGGCACTTTTGGTTTATTCATTTGAAATTTTAAGCTGAGCTTTGCAATCTTATATCATTCTACTCATATCATAGTTTTTCATGTTATTTTGGTGTTTGTATTATCCACCTATTCTACGCTTTTGATTGCTGTCTAATTTTTAGGTATTATCAACATCTTCATCATCTTGGTATCCTCCTAAGACCTTGGGTACAAAATATATTCTGAAATTTTATTTGAAGTCTTGATAATTACGAAAATATACTAAATTAAAAAAATGTCTCTTGGTCTCAGGAGGGTATACTGATAAGAAAAGGGTCTAATAAGTATAAACTTTTATTTTATAGTGTGTACATTAACACCTTCAGTGTGGCAATTAAGTTAAATTGTAATTAACCATACTTGTACAGGTCACATATGCCTTGTTCCGCGCTGAGCGTGTTAATATCGAAAAGTGCCACTAATCTATAACTTATAGGCAGGGTAAGTTATTGAATATGACTTGGGACAAATTAATATAATAATAGCTCACATTTCCCAACCATTCCATATGGTTTTAATAGGACCACATTATACAATTCTGACAATTGTTATCTTATGTCTCCAATAAGTATTACGTATTGAGAGTTAATAATGTGAATGAGATAATAACTTATTTTTGTGTGTACTTATTCTATAATTTGCATGATAATGTATACGAATATCATAAATTATTCTATAATTTGCATGACAATGTATACGAATATCTTAAAATATGGGTATTTTTTGTCAATATTACGGTAACGCTGCAGATTAATTGAGTGAATCAACTTTTTTCTGTCTGTTATTCCCATGTTTACGGTCTAAGTCTAAGGTTTAAGTATCATAATTATGCATAAAACCAGCGTGACTCAGGCGACCGTAAACATGGTAATAACAGACAGAAAAAAATTGATTCACCCAATTACACTTTCATAAAAATTTTGATTTAACTATGTCTACTGGGTTACCTTAATTAAATAAATGAAATATAACTAAAACCTATCATGTTAGTGAATTATTTTTATATTTTTACTGGGGCTTTTTGTGAAATGGCAATTTACAAACCGCACGAAAGAAGCTGGTCCAAATATTCGTAATTCAGATTTGCTAAAATTTGCAAAGAAGAAAAGTCATGCATGAAGTTTTTCCAAGTTTTTGCACCTGGGAACCCTGAGATTCATGTCTGCATGAATCATGCTGGTCAGAGAGCCTATCACAGTCGACTTATTGCCTCTCTCTCTCGCTTGTGTATCCGTACTTAAGTGTGACAAAGTCACGTAGCCCACGTTGTTCGCGTGGCAATTTCACCGCTTAGTGATATTTTATTTGGATAATTATACTGCTCCTTAAAGTTGCAATTTAATTGGTTAATCAATTAATACTTATTGTTCCATGAGTACTAATTATGTTTACACAATTATATTAATATTTTAGTGTTGCACAACAAGTGTGGTCAAGGACATAATACGAATCTAAAGAAACCTTTCATAAATATACGATTAATCGATTACTATGAGTATAGGTACTGTGACATTTGTAAATACAAGTGTAATATTACACTGGTATGAATCAAAATGAAATGGTACGTTGTGCGTCAACGGAGGTAGGTACGGAAATACATACGAGGGAGTTAGAATTATATTGCATTATATTGCAATCACGAATGTCAACAATATAAATATTATAGCTACTAATCCTACATCACTGACCTGTGAAAAAATGTTGTTATGTTTTCAAAGCAACTCAGTAAGACTTAAAACAATATAATAATATGTACGTTACGTACGTCTTATTTAATAATGATAGTATAATTCATGGGCCCATTTTTTTTCAGTTTCATACTAAGATAGGTAGGTATAAATTTAAACTGAATAAATTATTATGCTCCCTATGAAACCAATATCTAACAATCGATCAAATATGTCGCCTCTAGTATTACAGCCTGGTTGCATATTCTGAAAACAATAGAATACAATGCACTGGACTAGAGTATGGTAGCAATTAGTGCTGTCAATGAAAAAAATAATTACTTAAACTGACATATTGGTTTGCCAGACTATAAACGAAGTAATTATTCCTATGTACATCAAATTGGAAACACTGCAGTCCTAAAAATTGCCATATTTTGTGACAACAATATTTTTCTATATTTCGAATTGTTTTTTTTTCTTACAGCAATTCAACAACCAGCAAAACATGTATCCTGGCTACGCCGGAGCACCACCACCCCAGCAGTGGCCTCAGCAGCCTCCCCAGCAGCCCCAACAGCAGCAATACAAGCCCAACTACCCCCCCTTCCAGGAGTACCCTAACGCCAACCAGATGTACCAACAGCCGTACAACCAAAACTATCCACAGGGGTACCAAGGGTATCAGTATTACCCGAACCAACAGCCAAACCAACCACCCCCAGGGCAGCCCACAGATGCCTGGGAAGATAATTGGGATTGGGGCTGGGATGAGTCGGCTAAACAAGCCCAGTTGGCCGCCCAAAACGCTGCCCCGCAAGCGTTCAACAACGCTAACGTCATTGAAGAAAGCTTCGCCTCCACTGACACTTGGAACTGGTCTATGGAGGACAAAAAAGAAGAGAAACCAGTTGAGACTCCTGACGTCAAACCTGAACCACCTAAGGAGGATGTCAAGCTCAGCGATAAGGAAGTCGTCAAAGAAAGGCTACCCAACCTTGCGCTCGGGAAGAGACTCAACTCTGACCTAACTCCTCAGTGGTCTATCGAATCACAAATGTCACAAGAGTCCAGCGAGGCGCTACACTCGGAAAGTACGTACAGGAGCGAGAATCAGTCCAGGAATTCTACCAAGAGCAGCCCCGGTCACGAGGCGAACAGCTATCCTCAAGGCCAAGAGGAACCGTTGCCTCCGATAGATTGGCCGACACCGACAGTCGAGGAGATGATGCACTTAGAGCGAAAGGATCGCAAACACGACGAGCTCGCTTCTTCAATGCAAGAAATGAGCATCGCGAACGAAGATAACCCGCAGGAGAGGCGCGAGGCTTCTCCTTCGAGATCTCCCGCCCCTCCGCCCAGCCTACCTCCTACCAATTTCCCTCCAACTAGCCAAAATCCCTTCAAAAACACTGGCTCTTTCTCTCACAAGAGCACCCCAAGCAAATCTTCAACCCCCAACCAACCTTTCCCAGGCATGTCCACCTTAAGCTCGCCCGCCGCGGTCAACAAGGTTCACAGAACTCCCTTAGGCTTCGGAGCGAACTTGGAGACCACTCCAGATAACTCCGAGAGACCTGACCAGCCTCAAGTCCCGTTCAGACAGTTACCAGTCACCCCGCAAGTTCCTGACAATTTGGAAGTCGCTCCGCAAAACGATAGGAACGAGTATTTGCAAACTGCTCATCTTTCTACCAACGATTATGAGAACACTGATTTCAGTAGGGGTCTACCGCCTCCGCCAGGGTTGAGAAGAATGGTGGTCGGGCAGCAAGAGTCTAGTGCTGATGAACCGCCGCCAGGTTTGGCGAGGATGGTACCAGGGCAGCAGACCGAAGGAGACAACTCATATAACCAGCCAAGCGACAACTACATGGATAGACATATAGACGGGCAACCTACAGACGAAAACCCCCGTCCGTACCGTCAAGCGGACGGCCAGCAAACACCTGACTACTCTCAGCAAAGAACTGAACGCCGACCTATCGGGTTAGACAGGATGGTACCAGGAGAACCAAGCAACGACGAATACCCTCAATACCAAACTGGTTACAACGAGCATAGAGTCGTCACAGGGCTCGATCATGACTACCAAGCGAACGCTGGTCCTTCAGATATCCGAGAGCAGAACATGGACGGTTCAGACTACACTGAACCAAGGAACCCTTTCAACGTGCGTGGAAGCTCGAACGATGTTTCAGCAGACTACGCCCCTGAAGAGCAGCAAAGGGAAGTCTTGATGGAGGGAGAGAATTTGCAGGACTTAAGCGCGATAGCACCTGCAGATATGACTTATATTAGGGAAAATTTGGACGGTGCTGATACAAACGTGACGGATCCTGGGACGGATAGGAAGACGGATTTATCTGAGAATGACCATCCAGCTACCAGCTCGCGTCGTCAAAGCATTCGTACTTCTGGAGAAGATTCAGAGCGGGACAGAATCAAAGGGAGCCCTAGGAGGGACAGAAAGCACAAATCTAGAGATGATGGGAGGTATTCTAGAGACAGATATGAGAGGGACGATAGGAGAGGCAGGAGAGAGCGGGACGACAAGGATAGGAGGGAGCGGAGGGACGGGAGGGAGCGAGAGGCGAGCCCTGAGAGCAGGAAGCATAGAAGAAGCACGAGGAGTCGCCGGTACGAGACGGAAGATACGGATTATTACAGCGATAGGGAGAGAGAACGCAGGTGAGACACTTTATTCACTCTGACAAAAGTATTTATATAGTTTTTCATCACACTTGCTGGCTAAGCGCGCCATTGCTTGCATATCGCGGGAGTAATAGAAAAGAGAAATTCCCTAGGGAGTAATAGAAATGTCAGTACGCCATTTAATAATATTTTGTCTTAAAACTTATTTTTAAGTGATGTGGTGAGGAGGCAAGTGTGATGATGATGAATGATGAAATAGTTATTTATTATACAAGGGGGCAAAGTTGTTGTTTAACTGTCGTGCCAATATTGAGACCTGAGCTAGCGAAAGATTCCAAAATTGAGCCACGAGCGTAGCGAGTGGTTCAAAAACTGGAATCTTGAGCATTGCGAAGGTCTCAAGGCACGAGAGTTGAACAAACTTTGCCGCCAAGTGTAATACAACTTTTTTCCCCTCACTATCGCGAGGAAATATGATTACAAATCTCATCCAAATGTAAATTAACTTAAAGAAACTATTTAAAACTCAATGTCGAAACGTATCGTAGAATAGAGTTACTTATGGAACGTAAATATTGCCAATGGCTTACAAAGTCACATGAGAAACGACCAATTTAACATGTGAGCTCCGATTGCGCATGTTTACTACGGTCATACAGATCCACTTATACTAGGCAGTAGGGGGCTATAGGAATTAGAGAAATGTCAAATTACTTTATTCACAAGTGTGTAAAAAGCGTTTTTACCCGCTCGTATTAAAGGATAAACGAGCGCTTTACGAGCTAGTGAGGGGAAAAACATTGTATGCATCACGGTCGGTAAGACTTCTAACATTCTCGTTAGTAATTCCGTACTTACCTACCTTGATGCACAATGTACTATTCCAGATATAACTGAATAGGTATAAGAAAATAATATATCAATAAGAAAAAGATCGAGTGCATATAATTATACACTATACTGATTTATATACTTTGGCGATAGATATTTATGATATAAAACTGTAATAACGGATTATATCGCGTACATTACAGTGTTCGGTTCTGCGGGTGTCACCTGTCAAAGACAAAGTCAAAGTCACACGTAGACGAACCCTCTAAAGAGTCCGAAACGTTGTGCTGCAATTACATTAACCATTGAATTTTTGTATTTAATTGGCCTTAAACTTAAAATCGTATTACAGGCGTTACCGCGAAGGGTCGTACTCCTCCAAACCGCCCCGCCCCGACGATTACCGCCGTTACGACGATCGTCACCGCTACAACACGATCGAGCGCGACCGTCGCTACGATGACGACAGACACCGCTACGGACGGTATAGGGACATTGACCCTAATCGGAAATATGGCAGCTTGAGAAGGGACGAAGACAGGCGAGGTTAGTATACGAATGAAGTTGTAATGTGTATTTTATTTAGTGATATCTGGATTACATGCTACAAGTGCAACGAAATTCGCTACAAGACGGACGGTACAGGGACATTGTCCCTAATCAGAAATATGGCAGCTTGAGGAGGGACGAAAACAGGCGAGGTTAGTATACGATTGTACTTGTAATGAGTATTATTTAGTGATTATCTGTATTACGAGCTACAAGTGCTACAAACTTCGTTACAACTCGGATGGTATAGGGACATTGTCCCTAATCGGAAATATGGCAGCTTGAGGAGGGACGAAGAGAGGCGAGGTTAGTATACGATTTTACGTGTAATGAGTATTTAGTGGTTATCGGTATTAGGAGCTACAAGTGCTACGAAATTCGTTGAACACGGGCGGTACAGGGACATAGTCCCTAATCGGAAATATGGCACCTTTAGGAGGGACGAAGACAGACGGGTCAGTATACTACTCGATTTGTAAAGATTGTTATTTAGTTGATATCTGGATTACATGCTACAAGTGTTACGAACTTCGCTACAAGACGAACGGTACAGGGACATTGTCCCTAATCGGAAATATGGCAACTTGAGGAGAGACAAAGACAGGCGTGGTTAGTATACGAATGAAGTTGTAATGTGTTTTATTTAGTCATCTGGATTACATGCCACAAGTGCTACGAACTTCACTACAAGACGGACGGTACAGGGACATTGTCCCTAATCGGAAATATGGCAGCTTGAGGAGGGACGAAGACAGGAGAGGTTAGTATACGATTGTACTTGTAATGAGTATTATTTAGTCAGTATCAGTATCCACTCATTTGCTTTGAAATTTTGGTTGAGCTTTATTCCTATGTACTTAACCTGGCGGGAGTGTGGCAAGGTACCCTGCGATTGACTTATGTCAATATATTTAGCGTTTTTTTTTGTAAAACTTTTTTTCATCACACTCTCGCTGGGTTAAAATAAGAGTGACAGCTGGTAACCACAGTTACCAAAAGCAATTGAGTGGGTATTACAAGATACAAGTGCTACAAATGTCATGGCGATAACATGATCAAGCGACATACCTACAATGATACAATGAACGAGGTTCCTCCTGTGATACCTTATTTGTACCTACGTGTTAGTAACTAGGTACTAATTGAAATTCAGGTGGCCAAAAGTTCTACGTGATCGACTGTCATTATTTTGACTAATAATAACCCTTTTTTAGAATTATTACTGACGTGAGACTCAAATATATTTAAATATTTAGCGAACGGGTTACTCACGTAATATTAGTCGATATTGTTGACTCGAATTTAAGTCGATAATTGTCGACTCGAATTTAAGTCGATAATTGTCGACTAGAATTTGGGTCGATAATGGAGTACAAGTCGGGCTTTGGTAGCGGGTACTCCATGATGAGGATCCTCTAAATGGATCGAAACATGTCGAGTAATTATCGACTAAAATTACATGAGTTACCCGTTCGCTAAATATTTAAATAATAAACTTAATTACAAAAATGTAAGGTCGACATTTAGAAGCTTACTAACACCACTACAAATGCATTTCCATTTTAATAAATGCACTATTAGTCTTATATTCGTGTGAGAACTTTACATATATTTTTTCTTTGCGTCTAGTTTATCTCATGTCTGATAAAAGTGATAAATCGATATCTATGGGATCGCTTGTGAATGTGATAACAATATCTATCTGTTAGCGATAAAGTATATCTCCTATTCGACTAGGTTGACCAATAAATCGTTTATATTCTATTATCTCATACAAATCCGATAACTTACTAAATACACGTTTTATGAATTGATTTAAAATCCGAGTTTTAAACGATAATCAGTTGTGGTATAAATTGTAGACCTGGGCCCTATTTCTTGAAAGCTTGTAACTTGTAATACAAGCAGAAGGTCTTATCTTATTAATGGTGTTAAAAATAGACTTCCACTTGTTTTACAAGTTACAAGCTTTTGAGAGACGGGCCTCTGTTGTTTATTTGTATTGGAACAGGGTATGGCAAGTCAAGACTAGTTAAAGCGTTCTTTATTCAATTAAGCATAGCAACAAGCACTTTTAAGTCGTCATAAACAATAGAAAGTTTATAAAAAAATCTACTTTCTAAACCCTTATGCCTTATGTTCTTAAGGCACTGGTCTCACCGCGAGCTACCAAGCTATGAACTATGGGCTATAAACACGAACAAAAGATACACACTCCCGTGTAAAATAGACACGGCGATACTCGCCCGGCGGTGATAGCTGATAGCTCTTTTGTTCGTGTTTGTAGCCGATAGTTCATAGCTTAGTGGCGGTGAGACCAGTGCCTGAACTGCAGCCAAGACTATTGGCGGATGGGAAGCAGCATCCTTTAAAATACGGAGTAGTCATGTGACTGCGATCGCCAACCCGCCTGCCAAGCGTGGCAATTACGACAATAACCCCTAATGGGGAAGCCTATGCAGAGAGACGTCCATTTCTCAAAGGCTTGTAACTTGTAATACAAGTGAAAGTCTCTTTTTCACACTATTAATTAGATAAGGACTTCCGCTTGTATTACAAGTTACAAGCTTTCGAGAAATGGGCCCCAGCAGTGGGCGTCTATCGGCTGAGAATGATGATAATAATAATAAAATAACAGGGAACAAGTTTACATAAATCGACTTATCCCGCGGTAAGCTCAATTAAGGCTTGTGATGGAGGTACCAAGCGACGATATACATAATAGATAGATACTTAAATACATAGACAACAACGACCAAGGAACAAATATTTGCAATAATAAATACAGAAATAATGCCCTGGCCGGGACTCGAACTCGGAACCACCAGCTTCGTAGGGTCACTACCAACTGGGCTACTGAGACTGATGATTATGTTTATTTAATTATTTGTTTTGCAATGTAGTATATGTATTTATTTATTTTACAGTCGTGACGTTTTCGGTCGACGTCAAAAGTCCCAGTAAAGCTAAAGGCAAAGGTATTTTGCATGCGTGTGGTCGCATTAACATAAAATCATTTTTTCAAATTAAACCTTAAGGTTTTAGGCACCTCGAGCTACTAAGCTATGAACTATGGGCTATAAACACGAACAAAAGATGGAGTACGTATCGGAAAAGAGACACGGCGATACTCGCCCGGCGGTGATAGCTGATAGCTGGGCGAGTATCGTCGTGTCTCTTTTATTTACACGGGAGTGCGTATCTTTTGTTCATTTTTATAGCCGATAGTTTATAGCTTAGTAGCTCGCGGTGAGACCAGTGCCTTAGGGTGTCTTCCCATTAGGGGCCAAAACCATAAAACTTTACGAGCGTACAATTCTACAAAATTGTTAATTTTTTGTTATGGGTATTTATACAATTTTGTAGATTGTACGCTTGTAAAGTTTTGTGGGATAGGCCACAGGTCTATGCTATGTGGATGAGATAAAGAATGGAACTAATGCGTTCTGTGGTCCGTTGTCAACACAGTACTTTATTTTTGAGCTTGGCACTCCTCTCATACTATAAATACATATTATGACGTATTATAAATGTTTTTTTATCATTTACATACATTCAAAGTTTTTTCAAAAATCATCATCGACACCTAAAGATGTCATGGCGGATGCTGATAAAGCAATTCTCCTCATGACAGATATAGTTTATATTCGTTATTTAATAGACAAGTGAACAGAAGATATTGACGTAGGTACACGTTTTGTCACAATTAAATACCTTCACTTTGATATTTAGTTTCGGTAGTTATTCATGGGATGTTTTATCGAAAAGACATATGTATTAATCCCAATTTATTTGGTTTACTCGTACCTTGAAGTTAAAGACCCTAGATAATTTAATCCAATAAAAAAATATTTCATCGCAAATTTGCTTTTTTTATGTGGAGTACTTATTTGTTTTTTTTTTAAGATGCTTTCTTATATAACTTACATTTATGAAAAACATGCTTTTGGAGCTAAAAAGGATCACATGAGTGTTATTTTATTTGGCTTAAAATTCATAAGCTATTCACGCTTGAACATTTAAAAATTTTAAAATTCTAAAGCGCAAAATGATAAAATAATAATAATTGAATGTTAGGGAACATACCCATACTACGTGACCTGTTTAGGGGAGGGAGGGGGTCCGTCAAAGTACCACTCTTGGTCACCAGGGGGAGGGGGGGGGGTCTGGTATCTTGTCACGTGACTAGTATATTTCGAGTATTTCGAGATTATTTTGTAATAAATAATAATGTAATTTAAATTGGATTTACACGCCACCGTTGTTCCCATCACTACATTGTAAACCAAAAGTACAATTCTACAATTAAAATTTACAAATTTTCATAGACCAAAAAATACCACGTGAAAACTAGGGGGGGGGGGGTTTGTCTTGGTCTATACTACGCTTGGTCACTAGAGGGAGGGGGGGTTGGTCAAAAAACGCTAAAAAACGGTCACGTAGTATGGGTATGTGCCCTTACTTGCTTATTAAAATTACCTTTATTCGTATTTGTTATGCTATGATTATATTTTATTATGATTCAGGAACTCAGGAACTAATCAAATTGGATTCCAAACTTTTAATTTCGATATTGTTTCTGTAACCGGTTTTAACCGGTCTTCAAGTAAACTCATTCAATACTTAATTACATTTTTGACCGATTTTCTTTGTGAACACGCAGTGAACTTATTCAAATGTTTCACTAACTGCTTTAGAACAATAAAAACCGGGATACCCCCATTTGCCAGAATTACATTTGCCATAATTTTATTTGCCATCCTATTCAACACACATAATATTGTTTCTCATAACATCTTATGCCATACTTATTGTTTACTATATTAATCATTTGCCAGAAACTTTGTTTCCCATAAAGTCAATTTTCATAATGTCATTTGTCAGAATCATCGAAATCCGTAATTATCACATGCCACAACATCGTTTGTCATCCAAATTAGCTACCAGAAAAGACAATTTCCATAATGTTTTTTGTCAGAATCATCGGAATCCGTAAATATTATATGCCATAACATAACTTGTCATCCAAATGACCCTCCACAAAGTGAAACTGCTATTAAAAAGTAGGTAAGGTTAGTATTATGGGTGCCTGTGGTGTCGCATAACGTCGTCCTAAATTTTTTGGCCGAGAATATTTGTCATAATGTTAAATGGCATCCTACTCGTTTAGCCTACTTAATTTTGTGCATACACAGTGCTAGGTTAATGGTTTAAAAATATGTTCAAGTAATAAACCAGGGCAAAACCAACTTGGATTGGTTAGGTTTCTAGGGTAGGGCGGAGTTAAAAGCGTTGACTAAAAAATACTTAAGTATTTTTAATTCATTGTTTACGCATCCTCATTTTCGTAAAACCAAAAAGGGGGGACGGGGGGCCAAGCCCCCACAAAGGGGGCTCGGGGGGCGGAGCCCCCCGCATTAAAAAAGAACATATTGTAGTTCCCCCACCCTAACCTGGATAGGTTCGTTAGGTACCTTTCATCCCTTAGAGCAGAAATAGAAGCCCCGCGCAGCGGGGCTTCGTCGACCGGTTCCCAGAAGCCCGTTTTTTCAAACGCTTGTAACTTTTAATAGTATAGCTAGTACTTATTTGAAAAAACTGATAATTACTGATGGCGTTTGAATATTCCATTAAATAATATTATTGCACTTAATAATATGGCCAACAATTAATATGGCAACAATTGCTTCTGGCATTTGAATATTCTATTAAACCATATTATTGCACTTAATAATATGGAAAAGAAATAGGATGGCATTGTATGATTATGGAAGGTAATATTCGGGTAAACAAGCAGTATGTCATACAATTTTTATGGTAAACAAATCATTCGGGCAAATGAAATTCGGGCAAGTTAGATTCGGGCATATGAATATTATGTAAAATAACTGTCGGGCAAACAATAGACAACCATAAAAACCAGTTAATTCTTAAATGAGTCAAACGCAAACCCATGTTCGGAGTCTTTCCGGTGGACAATCTAAAAGTTCAGTCCTATAAAGCTTGATTTTCTTATGAAAGCCTTATCTTCATTAAGACGTACTCCTTTTTCATTGCGTTGTATGATAAAAATCATTACTACCTGTCCACATGCTGTTGACTATCGACCACAGGCAAGAAAAAGTGCGTGTTCTGCTGGACTGTAGAGCCCCTCTTTCCATAGTAAGCAACTGGTAGGAGTGTAGTCGTGATTTTTATCATACAATTCAATAGGAAAGGAGTGTCTTTAAATGACAATAAGGGGTTTAATAAGAAAATTAACTCTCATAGCCCTTAACTTTTAAAATGTCCACCGGAAAGACTCATAATATGATTTTGAGTTTAACCCAAATAGAATAACCGAACGCTGATCTTTTTAGTCATTCGTTGCAAAACCGGGTTATCTAGGTTTATAGTTTTTAAATAAAACAGTATGCGTTCTTATGTAGCGCAGACATTAACAAAAAAGTAACCAGAAGAAAGAGGAGAGTACAAAGGAGATTCAAGCAAACGAATTTGTTTGATATATAAATTATTTGTCATTTGAGTTTGTTATAGAGAATAACACTCGGAAAAAATAGGTTTATGAATAAGGAAGATTTAATTTTGAATATTTGTAACATTTTTAGAAGTCGAATGAGTACATGTCATCAATAAATTAAAACGGTTAAAGTGAATATTTAAATTCAACAAATAATATATTCGACAATCTATCGATCATTACATGTATCATTGCATATTATTGTGCATGTAAGATAATGTTACAGATTTGAAGAATGAACAACTTTCTCATTACAGGAATAAATTAAGATAAAACAAAATCTGTGGGAACAAAAGTGTATTGTTTATTTTATATTAAGATCCATACATAAGTGTTCTAATATAAATATGTTAACGTCCTGCCGCCCAGACAATAAAAATTGTCAGGGTATTTTGAATGAATAGTGTACGAAATAGAATAGAATTTCTTTTGTTTGAGGAGACCTTTTATCAGGCCTCTGGACGGCTAGAAGATATGGCAACCTTAATGATGTTCAGATGTCATTCTCTTCATTCAACAACATACTTAATTAACCCTTAGGTGCATATGGTATCACACATTTTAATTCGGAAATGACTTATGTAAACAATCGATGCCTATTAGAACTCTGTTGCTCAGTGTGTCAGTCGCAATTGATTGCTTATTTCGACATGTGTCATTTCGGTCGTATCATTTATGATACTGTATGCACCTAAGAGTTAAATATCGATCAGTGTATTCAATATCATCCTCATACTCATATTAAACTCTCCCCAGGTGACCCATACTCGTCCCCATCTAGAGCGGAGTCCCGCGACGCGGGTCCCACCGACGACGAACTAAACGCCACGTCGGCCTCCGCGGACCCGCGTCGTAGGTCCGACAGGGACCGCGACCGCCGCAGGAGGCGTCGCGCTGATGCTTATTACGATGGTGAGTATAGCCACGGAATATATACGTAGCAACACTGTACGTAATAGAACTACAAGTATATGACAATAAAAAGTCGTCTTAATGTTAAAAGTCTTCAGGTATACTTACTCATATTCTAGGTGTGTTTAAAATTAAATTAAATATGTATGTGTGTATGCGGTTGTCCTATACCAAACCTATGATGTATCACTTTTACGGACACCCAATAATCAAGAAAAAAATACCAATTATCGCCATAGGCGAGGGGTGTCATCGGACAAATCACGTGTAATTTTTTGTTGCTCTCTGCTACAGCAGTAACTAGTGAAAAAAAATTCTGTACTTTTTTAAGCTCCTAAGACCCGGGCCTTTTAAAATATTTTTAGTCAGAAAGACCGAAGTGGCGTTTTATAGAACAAAATATGGCGACCATTGTTAAGTCCTGACGTTATAGAATTAATGTTTACATTGTGATCGAACGACCTTTAAAATTTTATTATCCAGGACTTAATGATGAACGCCATTTTGCTATTTTAGAAGGCACTTGGGACTTAGGAGGGTAAATGTAGCCAGATGTCAAACCCTAAACTGAGATTTTCCTGAAAATATCACCAAACATCACCATGGGTGATGGGGGGGTTTAAAATAGGCCAAAATCGTATGACGTGATTAATGGACAAGCCCAAAACTATACCTACACTACTCGCCTACAAGCAAAATTTTACCTTGCAACCACGCACGAGCGGTGAATCATCTTTGCGCGCAATTGTCCTCCTAGTTGAATTCCTAAAATGTTGGATTTGCAAAAACTTGAATTTGCAATATGTTGAATGGTGAAATGTTGAATTCCCATAAATTGAATTCTCTATACGTCCAAAACATGACATGACAGAGCTGCGAGGGTTGTCATTCAGACATACAATATATTCAATCATGAGCGAGCGCGAAATGATACGTGTGACACGAGATAATGCAAGGCTATCTCGCGTGAATACTAATATATCTAGAGATGATATAAGTTCCCGTCTGATACTCCCAATACTTACGGTCTCGTGTAGGCACCCGCGTCGCGGGTCCTACCGATCACAAACTATACGCCACTTCGGCCTCCGCGAACCCGCGTCGTAGGTCTGACGCGCCGATGTTTATTATGATGATGTGTGTTGCGTCTATAGAGGTTGTCTTTTCAAAAGGACTTTATGTTCACTTTCCACTTTGTCATCATCATCATCATCATCATCGGCATATGATAGTCCACTGCTGAACGTAGGCCTTTCCTATTAACTATGCGTATAAATGCATTAGGAGGTAAATGCCCATAATCGCCACGCTGGGCAAGCAGATTGGCGATCGCAGTAATGTGTGCACTATGATGACGCTGGTGCCCATCATCAATCTTTTATCAAATAATGGTCAGTGACACTTCAATCCCTTAGTCGACTCTTACGACACCCGCAGGAGGAGTTAAGGATTGCCGTCACCACACGGTTGAAATGTCTTTGAAAACATAGAAAAAATAACCCTTATTGACAGAGGGAAAATACTAAAATTATATTTCACGCGGGCTACTCACGTTTATAAGTCGAAAAATGCTCGACATGTTTCGCTCCGTACATGAGGAGCTTCTTCAAGAGCCAATCGCCATGGCTGCGCGTCGAAAACAACCCGTGTGAAATATAAATTTTAGTACAGATGGTGCCTTTTTTAGGCTCTAGTGCGAGAAGTGGCTCATTTTACGTCAGGTCCAAAACTTCGGAGGGCCATCTGTACTAAAAAACGTACGAGACACGCGCAAAAAGGAAATTCGTATCGATTTCCAGTTTTTCGCACTTGTGTCGTAATCAGAGTTGGGCATTTCGTAATCAATTCCCGATTACAATATTACTTGATTTTACTTTGTAATGTACTTATGGGTAGCATATTACTTGTAATGTAATGTCGTGAAACGGAATATTACAATGACGTATGAAGGAGTCAGTAATAATCTATAGCATATTAGCATTACTAATACTTTGGAATCAACATGTCGATTCAAAATTACTGGAATCGTTGACCATACTTCTAGATTACTTTTTAATTACTTTAATGTTAGGACGTGCGAATTTTAATATTTTTTTCACTCCGAATCGCTAAACTGAAGTGGCAGTGGGCGGGGCACATTGCGCGTAGAACCGATGGCCGTTGGGGCGGGAAGGTTCTTGATTGGCGGCCGCGTACCGGAAGGCGTAGCGTGGGTAGGCCCCCCACAAGGTGGACCGATGACCTGGTGAAGGTCGCAGGAGTCCGCTGGATGCGGGTGGCGCAGGACCGGTCATTGTGGCAATCTTTGGGGGAGGCCTATGTTCAGCAGTGGACGTCTTTCGGCTGATATGATGATGATGATGATGATGATGATGATGATACAGGTATGTACAGTCGGAATCCGACTGTAGGGTCCATTAGATCCAAGATGGCGACACATTTT
>JALPQI010024199.1:0-11911 GCA_025490895.1 Thaumatotibia leucotreta | reverse complement strand
GAATCGGAACTCCTTTTGCTTCTTCTCTGTATTTTCTTCTATTTTTAAATATTCGCTGACTCTCCGACGAAAGCCACCAGATCTTTTAATTTGTTTTACTGTCTCCATTGCATAAAGCCAGCTGATCTAGTAAAATTGCACTTATTTACATTATCTTTAAGCAAATAAACACTGGAACCACTATTTCACTAACATATTATTAGACTTACTGAAAGATATCTACAAAAGCAGTTTATGTAGACTTTAGTCTTTTTATAAACAAACATAAGAATACCACTAGCTAATATGGAATATCTGTAGAAAGTAAAATCTTAACATTTACCATATTATCTAATAAAATACTGGAAAATAGGTACCTTTAGGCTTTATTAACTATTTATAGAACAATATGTCCTAAGATAATCGTCATACCTAGAAATGTACTTAAAATACGTGTTCTATAGATCAAATCATCTAAAAAAAATCAAATATGAGAAAAGATATACTATAAGAATACTTTTTCTTCATAGAAACCATTTATAGAAAGCCCTTATCTAAAAATAAACTGCGAATAGACTATCAATAGAAAAATTCGTTTTAAGCCTTCAGGCCCATGTTACTTGGGGGGGTCGCATACCCGTGTACCATTGTCGAATCACCGGATAGGTAAGACGAGAATAAGTACCCCTGACGCTGTAGGTATATATGTAGATATAGATATGATAAATATGTTTTTGTTTATATTATCTAACTAGATAGAAACCGCCCACAATCGCTCTGTTTTGCCTTAAGATTGACTGGTAGAGAATGCCTCATGGCATTAAGTTTGCCTTTTGTACGTTAAGTTTTACTTTTATGCAATAAAGTTTAAATAAATAGTATAAACAATAATAACTATCGCGTTCATTGTGTTACGAAATTAGTCATGCAAACTAACTATATAGTTTAATCCGTCCAGCAAACTTTGGTAGTAGAAAAAGGCGGCAAATACGAGTAGAACGACCCGTTCATAGAAATTTTGAATTAGCCGCCTTTTTACTCTCAAAAGCTGTAGGATAGAATTGAACTTCGTAACATTAATCACATCATCAGCCTGTGATAGTCCACTGCTGGACGTAGGCCTCTCTCCTATTAACTATGTGTATAAACGTATTAAGCGGTAAATGCCTATAATCGCGGGCGCGGATAGGCGATCGCAGTAATGTGTCCACTATGATGACGCTGCTGCCCATCATTAATCTTTTATCAAATAATTGGTCAGTGACACTTCAATCCCGTAGTCGACTCTTACGACACCCGCACAAGGAGTTGGGGTGGTGACAAATGTACTCTTACTGCCGTCACCACACGGCAAGTAACATTAATGCTATGTAATTATTTACAATGTTTTTGCAATCGACTCTTTAACGACTTCATTGCGTAAACCTACGTTTTAATATTGTCCTAAGGTTCCAAGCATGAATTACATACACTAGGACTATAGTAAGAACAAGTTTACGTGCGTGGTATAGTTCCATTGTCGATAAGAAGATGAGTGACGAGAAAGTTATAAATATAAGTCAGAGTAGGTTTCGTCAAATTTTAATTTCTAAGGCATAATAACGATTTTAGTACTACCGTTAAGGAAATAGCATCATAAAACGTTACCACTCGCGTTCAAAAAATAATTTCCTGTCGCTCAAAATGGTTGACCAATATATTAGAACAAGTAACAGAAAATTTAAGTTTGGCCACAAAATTCGTATCCTTTGATGATATTCAAATTATGTGTGTACACTATCTACCACTAGTAGGAATATAGATATCGATAGCGTTATCTAATTATTAAGAACCCAATTAATTATGTTCCCAGAGTTTTGATTGACAACACGCCCAGTGAAACGTAATCTGGCAAGTCATTTCCGTCAGAATTTGACAACAAACAATTTGTAGGCACGTAGAGTTGATTACCCATGGAAAATTAGGATTTCGCGCCTTTATAAATATCTCATCATCGTCCTTGCGCTTATCCCGGCTTGTTTTCCAACGGCTCGCTGAATAAAAAAGAGACCCATTCGTTTATTTCGTCCTAAAAATGAATTGAATGGCGTAGACACTACTTTTCTGGATACAAGGGTGCTTAGACAAGTTGCCAATCCCTGGCAGCTAACTGTCTTTGTCGCACTAATTTGAAAGAGTGATAGACAGGGAAAACTACGATACGCTACTAAGCGTTAGCGATTGGCAACTTGGCTAAGCATCCAGACCTGTTAACCCAAAACGGCAAAAGGGGAAACACGAAAGTGATTTTGAACATATGGTTTATTAGATTATAATATTTAATGGTGAATAATTTTACATTTCCCTTAAACCTATTCAGTTTTTAAATTATTCTCACTACTTTCATTTGCACATAAAGCTTTGAATAAAAAAATAACTACAGGTGTGTTGGATATTAATGTGCATATATGGACTTATTTCATACTGGCTATGATTAATATCTATTGTGTTACTCAGATTTGAATTGAAATTATGCCTATGTTCTTTTAGTTTGTCTATTTGACACTCGTTATATTTGTTTATATGGTGACACACGTTTTTCTAAATATATTTTGATACGCTTAAATAAACTAGTGTTATTTAACCACTGTGTGCTTGTCGGAGAACCCTGCCACAATGGTTATGGGCCCAGGATGCCCAGCGTATTAAAATAGCCAACGAGTCTTTTTAGATCTACGGTTGCTATTTGAGTTCTGAGTTGGTTGGCGTAGAGAAGTAAGTCAACGCAATGAGTTCAGTAAAAATAGAACCACTCACGCAGGAAAATTACGAGACATGGAGGATTCAGGCTGAAGCGGTTCTGGTAAAGAACGACGCTTGGAGCTACGTCGATGGGAGTAGCGAGAAGCCTGCCGAGCCGGAAGAGGCTCGTAAGTGGACTATTGGAGATGCGAAGGCTAAGTCAGATCTCATACTTGCTATTAGTCCGAGTGAATTGCGACATCTGCGTGATTGCAAAACATCCCGAGAGGTCTGGTTAAAATTGAACGAAGTGCATGCATCTAAGGGGCCTGCCAAGAAGGCAACTTTGCTGAAGCAGTTGCTACTTCACAAAATGTCGGAAGATGGTGATGTACGCGAACATGTTATGCGTTTCTTTGATGTCAAAAGCAAGCTGGCAGACATGGAAATAGAAATGAACAGAGATTTAGTCTCCATAATGCTTCTTTACAGCTTACCACCCAGTTTCGAAAATTTCAGGTGTGCGATCGAATCTAGAGATGCATTACCAGACCCCGAGGCACTAAAGGTAAAAATAATTGAAGAGTTTTGTTCAAGGCAACAGAAAGAAAGCGCCGATGGAGCTTTTCTTGCAAGAATGAAGCCAATCGACCGTTTTGGAAGAACAAATTTTAGAGGCAGATGTTGGAAATGTCAAGAATATGGCCACAAGGCTTTTGAGTGTAAGGCGTTGATTAATAAGGATCGATATAAAAACAGTGCTGATAAGTATGTATCGGAACACGTAGATGATGTACAAAATCTTAATTTCGGACTTGTAACATTTAATTGTATTCCAGATAGTGAAGTTGCTGCTGCAGGCGTCGGGAGTGAGGGCTGGATCCTGGATAGTGGGTGCAATTCGCATCTATGCAATGACGCTTCTAAATTTGATAAATCTTTGATACCTGTTTCCGGTAAGCTAAGCTTGGCAACTAAGTCATGTGCAGATGTAAAAGGTAAGGGTGTTGTAAGGTTACTTTCGGGTAAAAATTATTCAACAACATGTGTTGAGCTGAATGACACGTTATTTGTTCCGGATGTAACATACAATTTAATGTCGGTGGCTAAATTTGTAGATAGAGGTTATAAAATCGAATTTGACAGAAAGGCAGCTCATGTTAGAGATAGCCACGGCAAAACTGTTTTGATTGCAAATCGTTCGGGTAATCTCTACTACGTTGAAGACAGAATCGGAACTGTCTCAGTAGTTTCTAGAATGTCAGATGACATAAAATTGTGGCATGAACGTTTGGGACATCTTAATGGAAGAGATTTAATGAAGCTCTTAAACAAGACTGGTATGAATGTCACAATGAAAGATTTAGACCAATTGTATGATTGTAGTATTTGTGCGAGTGGGAAAATGGCTGCGTCTCCTTTCTTAAGGGGTGGTGGACCATGTGATGAAAAATTAAGAATTGTATATTCAGATATTGTAGGTCCCATGCGCCATGAAGCTCTAGGTGGAGGGAAATACTTTATCACGTTTATTGATGATGCATCCAGATGGTGTGAGGTGTATTTATTAAATAGAAAGAGCGAAACATTGAAATTCTTTAAGATATATAAAAACCATGTTGAAAACCTGATCGGCAAGAAGATTAAATATTTTCACACTGATAATGGCGGTGAATATTGCAGTAAAGACTTTGAAGAATATTTACATAATGAAGGTATAAGAAGGTTGACCATTCCTGGAACGCCCCAGCAAAACCCTGTAGCCGAGAGAATGAACAGGACTTTAGTACAAATGGCGAGGTGTATGTTACTGTCATCAGGTCTTTCGCCAGGATTTTGGGGTGATGCTGTGTTAACTGCATGTCATCTTCGGAATCGTTGTCCTACAAGTAGTCTCGGAGGTGAGACTCCGTATGAGAAATGGCGTGGTCAGTCTGCGAAGATTGGATACTTGCAACCCTTTGGAGCAAAAGTTCACGTTCTGGACAAAGATGAAAATAAAGATAAATTCGCGCCACGCAGCGTAGATGGCAGCGTCTTTGTAGGATACCCCGATGACAGAAGAGGTTACAAAATCTGGCTACCACAAGAGCGCAAATTTGTTGTTTCACGAGATATCAAATTTCACAAATTCATTGATCGACGGAATGAGTCTGGGACTTCTAACTTTGATCCATTGGAAATCAGAATTGATGAGATGCAAAACAAGAGGAACGAACCTAACTTAGTTAAAATAGACTTTCATCCCAAAAATACTGTCAAAGACACAGTTATGCATGCTCCTCAGAGTGAACAAGCAGTGATGCAAACAGTAGGCATTCAAGAAGTTAGAATTAAACGTGCTCCAACAGTTCAACATATAGAGAAAATACAGGAAGATACATTCAGCATAGAGCCTAGCGCAGGGCCATATCATATTCCGGTAGAACAAATCGTTGATCGTCATATCGAAACTGAGCCAACCACAGGCTCAACAGGGCAAATTGTTGACTCTCGTACTTGTGAAAATAAAATTTTGAAGCGAGGACCCGGTAGACCAAGGTTAGAGAGAGGGAAGGTAGGAAAACCAAAGAAAATCTATAACATGATTGAAGTGGAGCCAGAAATTGAAGTAGAGCCAGCGACTGTATTGGAATCAGAAAGTACTGTAGAACAAGGTAATGTTGTAGAAGAAGAAGATATAGAAGCATTTTCTGATTGCCAAATCTTTGCTGCAGCTGCGGAGACAACCTTGAAAAATGCATTATCTAGTGAAGAGTGCCAGCAATGGAATGAGGCCATCCTGTCTGAGGTTACGAGCCTAATAAAAAACGACACCTGGGATATAGCTAGAAGACCAGTCGGCCGAGCAATTGTGGGCTGCCGCTACGTGTTGTCAACTAAATTGAACGTTGATAAGACTGAAAAGAAAAAGGCACGACTTGTAGCGAAAGGATATAGTCAAAAACATGGTATCGATTATCATGACACGTTTGCTCCTGTTGTTCGATTAGATACTATACGTTTGTTGACAGCACTTGCTGTTGAACTAGATATGGAGGTCCATCAAGTGGATATCAATACAGCTTACCTACATGGTACGTTGGACGAAGAAATATATATGGAAATACCAGAATTGTTTCAGGAAAGTTTGCAAAAAATATTGGAGTCTGAAAAAATAGGGTCCGTCGTGCATGGGCGAGCAAAGAAAATGTTAGCTGATATAAAATCGGGAGGAAATGCCTGCAGACTTAAAAGGTCTCTGTATGGGTTGAAACAGGCCGGACGTCAGTGGAATGCAATACTGGACCAGCAACTGCGACGTATGGGTTTAAAGCCATCTTTAAATGAGCCGTGTTTATACGTTCAAGGTATAAATGAGAAGTCAAAACTTTTTGTTGCAGTTTACGTCGATGATATTTTGATAGCCTCGCAAGAAAAAGTTTATATCGAAAAGTTCAAGAAGGAACTGGCCAGCGAGTTCGAATTAAAAGATTTTGGCATAGCGAAATTCATTTTGGGCATTGACATTGAAAGGTCTGTCAACAACAAAATTAAACTGTCACAGCAAAAATATGTAGAAAATTTACTAAACAAATTCGGCTTCGATAATTGTAAAGGTTCTGTGTCGACTCCAATGGAAGTGAACTTGAAATTTGAACCGTTACAACAAAACGTTAAGTCAGAAGAGCGCTATTCTTATCGGGAGCTAGTTGGAAGTTTGATGTATCTATCCGTCGGTACCCGACCAGATATATCGAACACTGTGTCCAAGTTGGCTCAGTTTATAGAGTCTCCAAGTAAAGAAGCATGGGTTGCTGCAAAACGCGTATTGCGTTACCTAAAGGGGACGAAGGAATATGGCCTTGTGTACACAAAAACTGGTAAGTCTTTGAATGGATTCTCAGATTCAGATTGGGGAGGTTGCGTATTGGATAGACGTTCATACTCTGGTTATGCTTTTGTGTTTGGTGGTGCGTGTGTCTCGTGGAAGTCTCAGAAACAGAAGTGCATCGCGACCAGCACGTGTGAATCGGAGTATGTCAGTTTAGCGTCAGCCATGAAGGAAGCTATGTATCTCAACAGTTTGCTGTGTGAGATTGGATTGGGTGAGTTTGCACAAGTAACCTTACACGCGGATAACCAAGGGGCAATCTGTCTAGCAAATGATCCAGTGTTTCACTCCCGAAGCAAGCATATTGATATTAGATACCATTTTATCAGAAATGTCCTTAAGGAAAATACAAATTTTAAGTTGGTGTACTTACCAACCGATTTTATGTTGGCAGACATACTGACAAAAGCTTTACCAAAGGTAAAGCATCATTTGTGTATGTCTGGTTTAGGGATTAGTTCTTAATAATGTTATTTTATTTGATTAGTTCTTAATTATATTGTTCATTGGGATTTCTTTTTATGTCGTAAGCTTCCTTAATATACACATTAAGGGGGCGTGTTGGATATTAATGTGCATATATGGACTTATTTCATACTGGCTATGATTAATATCTATTGTGTTACTCAGATTTGAATTGAAATTATGCCTATGTTCTTTTAGTTTGTCTATTTGACACTCGTTATATTTGTTTATATGGTGACACACGTTTTTCTAAATATATTTTGATACGCTTAAATAAACTAGTGTTATTTAACCACTGTGTGCTTGTCGGAGAACCCTGCCACAAGGTGCACTTAAAAAAAAAAACAATATTTGTATTGGAGTCGCAATACTCGTACGGACATTTACTAGCATCTACAAGCTAAACTCTTCGTAAACCAGGCGTAAAAAAAACTATAATCCGTAACTATACGTACACTATTTGCACATAAAGCTTTGGATAAAAAGAGAACTACAGATGCACTTAAAAAAATAACAAAACTTGTATTGGAGTCCCAATACTCGTACGGACATTTACTAGAATCTGCAAGCTAAACTCTTCGCAAACCAGACGTAAACAAAAACTATAATCTGTAACTGTACGTACACTATTTGCACATAAAGCTTTAGATAAAAAGAGAACTACAGATGCACTTTAAAAAATTAAAAACTTGTATTGGAGTCGCAATACTCGTACGGACATTTACTAGCATCTACAAGCTAAACTCTTCGTAAACCAGGCGTAAACAAAAACTATAATCCGTAACTGTAGGTACACTATTTGCACATACTTAAAGCTTTGGATAAAAAGAGAACTACAGATGCACTTTAAAAAAATAACAAAACTTGTATTGGAGTCCCAATACTCGTACGGACATTTTACTAGCATCTATAAGCTAAACCCTTCGTAAGCCAGGCGCAAATAAAAACTAGAATCCGTAACAACCAAGCTCAGGCGCAACTCGGCTGGAGCTTTGCTTTTGCCATGCAAATGTTTACTCATGCGCTCAGTCCTCCGCAATCCAGGTAAGGTCAGTATCAAGACTTTAATACACATGCAACAACATACCTACAACTTCAGGGAGAGATTTGGCTTTGAAACTTAAAATAGTAGTTCGAAGCGAGTGGCGTTAAATTAAAACACGACTCAAACGAGTGTAATCGAAACGAATTACGAATTTCCTTTTCGCACGTGTAAGATACACGATTTTCACTACAAATAGCCCTCGGAAGTGTCGACCTGACAAGAAATGAACCATTTTTCACACAAGTATGAAAAAAAGTACCATTTATACTGAAATAGTACATTACGATACAAGTGCGAAAAAAATGAAGCTCGAACCGAGTGGAGATAAATTAAAACAAATGGTGGTTTTTTACGTGTACTGACGTAAAGTGGTTCATTTTATGTCAGGTCGAAATCTTCGGAGTGCCATGTGAACAGAAAAATGTTGTACGATACACGTGCGAAGAATTAACGTAACTCGTGTCGATTTAAAGCTTTCCCTTCGGTCATGCTTTAATTTATCTCCACTCGTTTCGAACATAATTTTTTTGCACTTGTATCGTAATGTACTATTTTATGTTTATTTCGTTGAGTCACTGTACTTCACTCGCACTCATTGATTGGTACCAGGGAGCGCGGAGATTAACACCAAATCAATATTGTATTATCGCGCGCAGATTGGGAGGCAATAAAGCCTAAAAGCGGTTGCGCGTCAACAATATGCTCCCCTGGATGCTTAGCCAAGTTGCCAATCGCTAGCGCTAAACGTCAATCGTAAGCGAAAGGCAGCTAACTGTCTTTGCCGCACTAATATGCAAGAGTGACAGAGAGGGAAAACTACGATACGCTACCAAGCGCTAGCGATTGGCAAATTGGCTAAGCACCCTGACCTGCTGCCGCGAACACCGAGGTTCATAGATTTCGGAGAGTTGTGTATGTTACTCCAACAAAGGCGTCATTGAAGTGACGTAGAAGGGCATGTTCACTTCTAGGGACTCCCAATTAGCTTAACTCTTACAAAAAAGTTATTTTAGATGTCAGTTTTGTAACGACAATTAAGCATGAAATATTTACGTAAATCCACTTTATTCATGTTTTTATATTGCATAAACGCGTATTCTTTCTGGATTAAATGAGAAATAATTATTTTTGTTAATAATTAATGCTTGATGGTCGTTACAAAACTGACATCGAAGTTAACTTTTTTGTGAGAGTTAAGCTAATTGGGTGTTCCTAGAAGTGAAAATGCCCAGAAAAATCCCCAAATTTACGGATTTCGTAGTCCGCGGCAGAGCTCGAGTTACGCTTTCGTCCGTTGTGGAGGAAAGTAGAAAATTCTAGAGTGATAAAGAATCGTTTCATTTTGAAAACGAGCTGCTGGGGGACGAACGCAAAACAGCCTGTATAACTCGTATATAACGGCTAGGACAAAAAGAGCATTGTTCGCTTCCTTTGGTTTCAGGTGCAACTGCAAGCCGCAGTCATCAAGGAAATTATACGTTTTACGTTAAATGTGCTTTTGTATATCCTTATAAAAAGCTAGCTTTTTATAATGCATATTTGTTATGCATTATAACTTACTGATTAGGTACTATGTAAACATATTTTTCTTGTGGTCAACTTGACAATTTGAGTTCTGGATCTACGAGTAGAAAAACTGAATCCTTTTACAATGTTGTATATCCTTTTACACAACACCTTTAAATTTTATGAATAGGGTTTGTTTATCGCATTCAAATATTACCGTACTCGTAGAACAAAATTCTGTTTATACATTTTTTTCTAAGAGATATAGTAGCGTTACCATTTTCACGACGATGTTTGAAGCGTTTATTGCAGGAAACTTGCCACAGGATGATAGGTAGATAGTGGCGAAGTATTTGAAACGAAACATAAAATTTGTATGTATCACTTACCTATTTCTGTACCTAGGTATTTTTTGTACAGTCGACTACAAAGGACTGTATCAACATTTTTTTAACTATTTCAATGCAATAAGGTCTGGCATCTATTTGTAGTCGTCTTTTTTGTACAATGTCATACAGAATCAATTATTTGATGTACGAATAGACATAGACACCAACATCTACACATCCACAATAGATCATAAATCATACACGTACCACATTCGTATCTTTAAGCATTATGCTAATCTTATGATTAGAACCTTTATTGCCCATTTCTGATAGCTACTTTTGATTGCAACAAATTGTGCTAAGCAGATCGCAAGCCTGCGAATACCTACAACTCTGTAGAATCAATTCGAAATGGAATTGTTAATAGGTCGGAACGGTTCGCGATAATGGCAACATTATTGCTATTAACATAATAGGTGTCTAATTAATAGCAATCCAGCGCCCTCAGGCATGTCGCCACTAACGAGCTGGTGGTCGAAGTAATGTATCGATAAATTACCAATTTGGCTCCACTGACTCGAGTAGGTCATGAAATCAGTTTGCGGGTTAGAGAGGATCCCTTGGAAATACACTGTAATCTCGGATGTTTCATAAGGTTTGACTTGTTTGTTGTTTATCTGTGAAATGTTATTGCTGACATAGCGTTTAGTTTGACTTACCTTATTACACGCATCAATAATTTGTGTATCAATAATTTAAACCATATATTAATGCGATATTAAGTATGATTTAATGTTGATTACCTGATCATTAAACTAGACACACAAGCATGAATAAATCGAATATTTATTTTGTCTGCCTCCGTCGCCTAGTTGGTAGTGGGAGTGACCTTGCCTACAAAGCTGGAGGTTCTCATTTTTAATCTGGTGAGGGCATTCTTTATGTATAATATACAAAATAGTATTTGAGTTTACAGTGAGTCTAGGTCGATTTGAGTAAGATGTTTCAAGATATTTATTTATTTAAAAATAGTGTAAAGTCATCGCAAGCATATCTAGAGTCCGATTCAAATATATATTGATCATTATACTCCAAGACCCCGCAACTTTGCCCTATATCGAAAAAGTTACGCTATTAAAATTCTTTAGCTAACACCCTAACATTTCCCTTTTATGCAAAATTGTAGAAGCTGAATCAATCAACCGAAATATTTAAGCAATCTAAAGTTACTCTTTATTAACTTCTGCCGAACTCAATTCAATATTATAATAAACGGCCACATCAATCACTGCCGATATTCCGTAGGTACCTTTCTACCGTTAAACGTAATTAATAACGTACTCGAATACCTGAAAGGAACGGAAAAAAATGCGTCATCATCAATATTTTAATCACAGAAATTAATTCGAACACACGCATTACCTCTATATGGTGGGTCTGGGTGCGTAGTCAAGATGCCAATCGCTCAGGCTCAATTGTGAACAGAAGGCAACTGTCCTTGGTGCTTAGATAAGTTGCCAATCGCTACCGCTTAATCGTCAATCGTAAACGAAAGGTAGCTAACGGTCTTTGTCGCACTAATATGAAAGAGTGACAGAGAGGGAAAATATCATTTGATATTCACAAGTGCTTTACGGTGGTTAGGAAAACATCGTGAGGAAACCTGCATACACCTGCGAAGAAATTCAAGGGGGTTTGTCAAGTCCGTAACAAGTAATAGTTCGAGAAATATAAATTGAACGTTTATTTTTACTATAATGTAGGTAGAAAGTTACCAATTTATATTTCACGAACTATACTGGGCTAGCATTGGGACCACGCAAAATAGGCACGTTTGATGTCGAGTTGCGGAAAAAAATTCCAGAATACAACAACAACAGAGAGGGAAAACTACGATACGCTACAAAGTGTTAGCGATTGGCAACTTGGCTAAGCATCCTTGTCACGCTAATTAGAAAGAGTGATAGAGAGCAAGGATCGGTACCGGTTTTT
>JALPQI010024198.1:0-18569 GCA_025490895.1 Thaumatotibia leucotreta | reverse complement strand
TTGAAGTATTATTTTGAAATGGAAGAGGGACAATTTTTTTACAACAGGTAGAGGAGGTAGGGGAGGGGAGGGCAGTTGGGAGACATGGGCACCCCCTTTTTATTCTGATTTGATCAAAGATTTTATTTTTTCTTGATTTGGTAGTTTACTTTACCGACTGGCAACACTATTCATCCATAGACTATCTGCATTTTCTGTCAGTTGTGAAACACAAACACGTTTGAAGGTTATGCGCTCGTAAAAGTAAATATTTTGCTGCGGTTTCGGATTGTAATAAAGAAAAAACTAATTAAAGGTATGTGTATTTTCTATTATTTATCTATTGTATATTTACTAATCTATGAATTAAACTGAAATTCAAGCCTAAATATTTAGATTCAAAAAAATACCGGTAACCTATGTCGAAAATGTATACGGAGGGAGCAATGGGCATTTGGCGCGCGGGTGGTTTGGTCATGCCCAATGCTCCCTCCAATTATGTTCAGTATAGGAGGAGTAGAGAGTAAGGTTTATTTTTAATTACAGAAAGATGCCGTTTAAATTCAAAAAGAAAGGATTGCGACGGGAAATTCCTAAAGATTTAATATTACGAGCCATAGAAGAAGTATCAAAAGGTTAAAAAAAACTACTAATAAATACGGAATCCCTAGATTTAGTTTGAACTACCTAAAACAAGATTCCATAAAGGATTTTGGTTTCGATTATTGATATAGTTTAATAATAGTTTATTTGTTAACTAATTTTTGAATTCCGTTATGGATATAAAGCCTATATGCCGTTATGGATATATATGGATATAGGCGTTATGCCTTAACGCATTAAGTCCGCCATTTGTACTTTTTTATTGTGCAATAAAGTTTAAATAAATAAATAAATATAAAGTGATTTATAGGCCGAGCCCAAGCCTCCCACAGGGTATGCCCAAGCCTCCCTACCATAGGGAGCATTGTGCACTTTTGACTTAGTTTATAAAATATCTCGTAATGTTGAAACTGATTGTGATTTTTAAGAAATCTCTTTAGTTATATCTAGCCAAATATGCGTTGCAATAAGAATTGGCAATAAAAGTTGGTTATCTATAAAATCTGTTTTTTTATGCAATAAATAGTGAAAAAGTGCCCATCCCTTCCCTACCTCCCCTACCAAATAGTACTAATTCAGTACTAAATAATGCAATATGAATCGACAGAATATGGACAGAATTCAGGATCTGGTTCCGCCATTATAACGCTATAATGTCGGGACCAGACTATTTGAAGTATAATTTCGAAATGGAATACGTACAATTTTTTTACAACAGGCCAAATAGTACAAATTCAGTACTAAATAATGTAATAAGAATCGATCGAATTCAGAACCTGGTTCCGCCATTATAACGTTATAATGGCGGGACCAGACTGATTGAATGTAAGTTTGAAATAGAAGAGGTACAATTTTTTTTACAACAGGTACCAAATAATACAAATTCAGTACTAAATAATGCAATATGAATCGATCGAAGTCAGGATCTGGTCCCGCTATTATGACGGTTACATTTGGAGTTTATTAATTTTATAAATGTATGACGACTAGAAAAAGGTCGCCGAACTGAAGATTAGGTCCTAAACAGGAACTCAAAATGACTGACACTAAATAAAATTACTAGAACTTTGTTCATTTCATCCTTTAGTAGATTGGCTACTAAACCAGCTTCGAAATGGGATTAAAATCGCAATAGGTAACTGGCTTTAAATCGGGACTTATCATTACCGGTTTGTATCCAGGTTTGTACCAAATCCAGATACGAGATGGGAAAGTTAGTCCCATTTCATCCTACCAGACGGGAAACTATATTTCCCATTTGGCAGCCAGCTATCAAATCCGAATACCAAACGGTAGGTACTAAAGGCATTTCATGGGTATTGATTTGGAAAAGTTTATTTATTTTAGAAAACATTATTCCTAATGTAATGGTTTTAAGAATAAATAAACCAGAAAATATATAGAAAATTCAATTCGCGTATTTATTTTGACAGTTTGTTGGTCCTTACGCCATATCACCGCCCCAGTGTCAGAAAAAATATTAAAAACCCTCACCGAGGAAGCGGCAGTGTGAACAGCCAACGATCATCTACATATAATATAGGTATATTTGTTAATTTTACTGACATAGGATCTATGTCTTCTCTTTGTTTATTGAGCGAGAAAAAAGTCGAGAAATCATCCCTTACTTGCCTCCTGCGGAACCAGTAGCCGTACCATGAGCTGCCCCTGCGTTATTAACGCGGACTTACATAGGTGCTTTCTATACGGCTGGCTCGCCCCAAGACGCGATTACGGGCGGGATGGAAAGTAAGTCCGCGTTAAAAACGCTGCGGCAGTTTATGGTAAGCACACAGTGCCTGAAAGTATCCTTTCCCTCTCTAGTACGTTTTGTAGATACTAGGTTCAAGAAGTACCTACCTACCTACCTTCAAAACTTGATAATAATACATTCAGTTGCAATGCTATCAGACAAACATCTACAGATAGGAAAACAGCCACTATCAACCATTTGACCATTGCCGTCGGCTATACTAAATAGGTGGCCAAGAAACAAATACCTACATTCCCGTGAGGTTAGAATACCGAGTCCCTCTAGAAGGTTTTTAAATGTTTCAGAGGGGTCGATAATAGTACATTGTGCATCTAGGGAGGTAAGTACAGTATCACTAACGAGAGTGTTAGAAGCCCGACGCCGTAGGCGGAGGACTTTTGATGACTCGAGTTAGTAGGTATGCCTCTTACCGATTGTGATGCATACAATGTTTTTTGTAACACTTGCGGACAAAAAATATGTTAAAAAACGAAATATTGGTATTCCCTAAGGAATTTCACTTTTCTATTACTCCCACTATGCATGCAAGCAATGACGTGCTTAGAAAGCAAATGTGATGAAAAATGTTGAAACCGCGTAAAATAGTAGGTATTAGCTACTGTAACAATGCCTAGGTACTTCTGAAACATGAACTAAACTCTAGCGGGTCTAACTACTCTGCATCCTAAAACTCCTAAAACCTCTCTGACAACGGAAATACAGCACCTTGTATAAAGCATCCGAAAATTGAGCGTCCAGCTGTTCGCCTGTGTCTGGAAAATCTTCGTTGCGTTTGTATTTAAGTAAGTACTCGTACCTAACCTACTTTTAATTGATAACGGACAATTTATTAGCATCTTATGGGATGGTAGGCGAAAATGTAGGTAAACTTAGATAGGATAACACTATCCTTACATATTATGTAATGTAAAATGTTAGTTGGAGACTAACATAGTAGGTATGTAGGCTAACATTTAGTAATATAAATGTTACTCCAACAAGGTCTAAAATCCAAATGTCCGATAAAGATCATTAAATTTGGTCTACTACTACATGTCTAATATATACAGGGTGTAATCGTTAAGTGTTGCCAGGCCATAATTCCGTAAATATAGTAGATACCAGAAAACTTCTAACTGATATCGAAAGTACATTACCCAACGAGTAAAATTACACTAATAACTTTTTTGAAATAAAATCTGAAATATCTCAAATATTAACTTCAAACCCTTCCATACATTTAGTACGTAAACGTTATTTAAAAGAGTAGTTTAATACGAATATTTTTTTATTTAAGGTGAATTATTTCATAAACGGTGATATTATTATTTTATTACAATGTATTCGTACAAATAACGAATCTCTAACAGTTTTTTTCTGTTATGACACCCGACATTTTTTAAGGCTAGTCGTGATACTAAATGTGTGGGAGCGTTTTAACTTAGTATTTTTAATATTACTCCATCAATTTAGAAAAAGTTATTAATGCAATTTTACTCGTTGGGTAACGCACTTTTGATATCAGTTGGAAGTTTTCTGATATCTGTTATATTTACGGAATTATGGCCTGGCAAGTGTGGCCACACTTAACGATTACACCCTGTATATTTCTTCAATCTTCTAACTCCATAGAACTACCCAAAATATCTACACATTTTATTACTTATTATACTTGAGGCCCTAGCACATCTTGTACAACAACATTGGCAGCAATTTGTGACCTACTCGCAACTTCTCATCTCTTTTGAATCAATGTAATCAAAAAGGGACGGGTAGCCGCGACAAGGTTCCTGTCATGCACGATATGTGCTAGTGCCGTTGATCATTTGTATTCTAATAATATGAATTTCTTAGGTCAATTCATACTCGTAATTATATTGCCACATTGTTCCTAGCGAATAGAGACCCGCTGCGGTGAATACTAGTGTTTTGGGACATAAGTAACTATCTTTGATAACTATTTTATTTACCAGTAAGTAGCTGTACCAAAGAATATAATACTCTAAAGAGTTGTACATACCTAACGGCGACGGATAGGTATTATCCTGAGAGTAAGGGAATAACTTCTTTACTACAGCTGTTGTTATATCTGTACAGTTAAAGTAGGTATTTATATACCAAACCAACAGTTGGTTTTGCTTCAGAAATATACAATACAATATAAAGTCATTTCCTAATTGGCGCCCTCTAGTTAGAACTTAGACCATTTAGAAAAGCTATTCTTTTAACTGGCGCCATCTAGTTTATTAACGAGTAATGATTGTACGACTGACATTGGGTACTGACAGGAGGTGTAGTAGTGTGCGTTACAGGGTAAAATTACATAAATTTCTAGTTTTTACATTATTGCGATTTAGAAAAACAGTATTTTGTGCAGGTTGCTATCAATTTGTACATTAGATTTTTTGCTCCTATCGCGTATCTCAAAACATGTTAACTCTGATCTTCGGTTTAGCAGAAAATGACGAAAATATGGTGTTTGTGCAATCGTAGCGCCATCTCTTAGCAGATAAGCGGCAGGGATAGGGTAGAATCCACCTTAAATCTTTAAAACTGCGCAACGGATTTTGATGAGATTTTTTTTAATAGGTCGTGTAATTCAAGAGGGAGGTCTTTATGTAGGTATAGTAACCTGTGCGAAGCCGGGGCGGGTCGTTTGCAATAAACCGAAAACATGCATCGATTTTATATCGTTTATCGATGTTTCTTTCTTTCAAAAATGGTACTAGGTGCTACTACTATTAGTTACTACATACTTGCGTCTGCCTACTCTGCGTCCCAAAACCTCAGTGGCAACGGAAACTTACTTATTTGTGGCCACCTTGTATAAACTAAGTAAAGGACGCTGCGGAGCATTAGCAGAAGTATGCATGTGCATTTTACACGTACAGACTTGGTCCAAATCAGTAGACCTCCTCTTTTAACTATTCAATAAGCATTCGCCATCAAAACCCAGGAGGAAAAATGAAACACCATATTTATTGATTTTTGCCATTTTCTAGTCTAGCTTTCTTCACCATACACATGTTCTTAGGTTTGTTGCAGTAAAATTAACTAAATTCCTAATTAATAGGGTTCCTTCGACGAGCCGTCACATTACGAAGACCCGCCGCCGAAGATCGAGACTGTTGCTACCACATCGGCACCGCATCCGCCGCTTAGCAAAATTGTGAGTGCTGTGCTTCCAAAGTGCATATTATGCCATATCCAGAGAAACAACAAAACACTCTTATTTTACCCATTGAAAGAAAAAATATTTTATAGATATTGATAATTTTATAGTATAGATGCCGATTTCTAAGAATGAACATTTGTCAGTTTAGAAATAAGCCTTTTACCTATGACGTTATGACTACCGGAAAAACGGTGTCTTAACCTCATATTAATAAGGATCAATCTATAACTGTCAAAATTTCATTCTTAGAAATCGGCAGCTATAAAAGAAAATCGATTAAATATTGTTTTTCTCACTGGCTAGATTAATGTTTTGCGTTGCCGTGAAAAATCCGAGCTCTGGTCAAATCTCTTTTGTTTTGTCCGTGTTTCAATGTAGGTATGTCACAGTAGCAATGCTGGCCGGGGGTGAGCTGTTTTCACTAAATGACATGTATCACGTGACATTTAGTATGAAAACAGCTCACCCCCGCCGAGCATTGCACAGTAGTAAGTTGAAATACAGATGGATGGTATTATTTATTGATTTTTTTTCTTTGTGAAGGCTCAATTGGGATCTCGTTCCACGCATCAGTTGTCTACTAGCTCTTCAGTGTCGATTGGCAGCGATTCTTCAAATCTGTAAGTGACCAGTAGTACATGTTTTTTTGGATATTGAATGCGCATTGTATATTTTTGTAATCTTTTCATTGGTGTTTTAGAAAATCTACTCCTATGAGTGGCCAGTCTGTGGAAATTTGGCCAGATCAACTGCATGGTCCACAGACTTCACCACGGGCCAAAATCCTGGGCAAACAGAAAAGGATCATCGGTAAGGCTTTAACAATATAATGGATACCATTGACATTGATTCTTTTAATAAATAAATCTGCGACCATATATAACATGGACGTCTAACGCCAGCTCAAAAATGCCCCCAAAATCAATTATTCTATTGTGCCAAGATGGGCAGGACATAGCGCTTTTCTTAACACCGCGCATATTTTGGCGCAACACCTTTGACAAATGCTTATAGAATATAGCCAATCAAAAGTTTGATGCACCAATCTTTTTTTAACAAATTATAGGAAATAAAAATAAAATAGTCGCATTTTCTTGAACCTTAAGACGACGGCTATCAGGGAAAAATATAATATTCATACCTGTTGGGGAGTCTAGCGAGTAATATAGTCTCAGGAGCAGCAGACGGGGCTCTTCAATGAATTATTTTGATTTTCAATTTTACAAATTGTTTTTATTATTTTTCTTAATTAAGGTTCCAACAATAACTTTTATCGAGATTTTATATAAAATTGGCAAGATAGCAAATGATGCGTGCTAATCGTGGTGCCGCCGGTTGATGGTGTGTTCTGACAGAGGCTATCGCTGCGCCCCCTCGCGGCCGTGTCGAGAACTCGTCCTCTTCAGGCGTAGGCTGGTAGATGGCGTGGCGGCTTCAGATAGCGCGCGAACATGCCCCCGGCCTTGAAAGCACCCGCTTTCAATGTACTTGGGATGACGAGGGCATGGCTGGAACGGTGTCTGGCTGCATCAAAAGTGGGCAGAGCTTTGAAAACGCCCTGCGGATGACTCCACCTGCTGTTTTGATGTCGGCCACCCTTGTCACTCCATCTTGTCCTGTGAACAAAGCTACCACCCGACCCAAACGCCATTTGAGGGGTGGTAGATTATCTTCCTTAATCAGAACCAACGAGTTCAGGGCAATATCTTGTCCGTGTGTCTGCCACTTGGTTCTGGTCTGTAGCTCTGCTATGTATTGTTTGGACCACCTCTGCCAAAAGTGTTGACGCATTCTTTCCAGCATCTCGTAGCGTGGAAGACGGCCTGCCTCTGCCGTCAAGTCCTTGCAGGGCGGCGCAGTCAGCGGTCGGCCAATAAGGAAATGAGCTGGAGTTAATGCGGAAAGGTCATTTGGATCTGTGGACAGAGGATGCATGGGTCGGGAGTTTAGGACGGCTTCGACTTGTGCCAATACCGTGCCAAACTCCTCGTAAGTTAAATTCGCGTTGCCAATAACGCGTTTCAGATGATATTTGCAAGATTGTACAGCTCTCTCACACAAACCCGACATATGGGGTGCATAAGGCGGGTTAAAACGTAAATTAATATTGTCATTAGCGGCACAATCAATAATATCACTCTCGTTGCCTCGTAGGAACGATGAGAGTTCTTTCATCGCTCCTACGAAGCAACGTCCATTGTCAGAAAGTATAACGTCAGGCTTGCCACGACGTGAAATGAAGCGTTTAAGTGCGAGAAGATATCCTTCAGTACTAAGACTCGTGACCAAATCGAGATAAACCGCGCGCGTCGTAAAGCAAACTATTAAACAAATGTACGCCTTTTCGAGTTTAGCGCCCCTACCCCGACGGTTGAGTACATACACTGGCCCAGCGTAGTCGACCCCGCAGCGTATAAAAGCAAATCCAGGTTCTAATCGCTGCGAAGGTAAATTACCCATGATAGGCGTGAACGTTTTCGGCTTCATGCGAATGCAGGTTACGCAGGTGCGCACAACCCATTTCGCCAAATTTGTACCACCGATAGGCCACCAGCAATCTCGGATAGAAGAAAGCAGAAGACTAGGCGGAGCATGCAATAATCGTACATGTTCACTCTGAAACAAAAGTTGCGTTAAACGATGTTTTGAGGAAAGTAGGATCGGATGTTTTTTGTCGTAGGTAAAATTAGGCGAATTACTGATACGACCACCGACCCTAATCAATTTATCCGTATCCATAAATACATTTAATTTAGCTATCCCTGGTACGTGTTTAATAGGTACATTGGTTATCATTTTATTGTATTCGTCAGGAAAACATTTTATTTGTGAAAGACGCGCCAGATGTTGCACCGACGCATCCAGTTCGTCAACAGTTAAAGGGCCCGATTTGCGATCTACTTTATTTTTTATGCGCGCGTTATTTATGAATCGCAAAAAATAAGCACCCGTACGCCTTAAGCGGTTAAAGGACGAAAATCGATCGAATTGGAAGTCGTCGGTGTTAATTTGGCTTGTCATACTAATTGTGTTCGATTTTATTTCAGGTAAATCGGTTGGTATCATTTCAAAAGTGCGTGATATAGTGCTAGGTAACCAGGAGGATTCTGGTTCATGTAAAAAGGGCGGCCCGCTAAACCACAACGTGCTATTGATAAGCGCGTCAAGTTCAAGGCCGCGGCTAACTAGATCTGCCGCATTATTTTTGCTACTTACATGTAACCACTGCGCGCTCCCGGTTAATTCGTTTATCTCAGACACTCTGTTTTGAACGAATGTTTTAAGGCTGTGAGGCGACATTCTAAGCCAGCCCAGACAAATAGTGCTGTCACACCAGAAATAAACTGAATCGAAGTTCACTTTGAGCGATTTTAAAACTTTAGAGTACAACCTAGCCGCCAACAACGCACCTAGCAACTCAAGTTTCGCGATGCTAACCGATTTGAGAGGTGCGACCTTACTCTTTGCGCATAACAAATGCACTGTGATTGAATTGGAATCTCCCGAAAGCGTACGAACATAGGCGCAGGCCCCGTAGGCCGCCTGGCTAGCATCGCAAAAAAAATGCAACTGTGTGCAGTGCGCATACGCAGTCATTACATAACGAGGAATACGGAAATTGTGTATATGTTGTGTATGCATGTTAATGTATCGCCGCCAGGTCGATGCGATATCAGTAGGTACTACCGAATCCCAATCTAAACGGCAAAGCCATAATTTTTGAAGTAGGATTTTGGCAATAATTATACTTGGTTGAAGTAGGCCAAGCGGGTCATACATTTGTGAGATTACAGATAATATTTTGCGCTTTGTAATAGGCTCGCTAATTTCCGATTGTATTTTTGCCGTGTAATGAAATTCATCAGTGTTGTTTGACCATCCCAATCCGAGCGTTTTACTTTGACAGTTATCACCTAAACATAACTCGCGTGACGTAATTTTAGAAGAAGAAAAGGGTGAAACGTCGAAATTGAAAATCCATTTTCGGAGGGGAAAGCAACCCGACTGAAGCACATCGGTGACCCTTTCACAGATGTCAATTAAAGCGTGTTTATCGTTATTTCCTGTAATTAGGTCATCTACGTAACAGTCTTCTAAAATTGTACGAGAAATATCCCTGTCCTCACATTCTTTCGCGAGCTGATTGAGACAACGAATGGCTAAAAATGCCCCAGAAGCCGTACCAAAAGTTACTGTGTTAAGTTGGTATACTTTTAATGTATCGGAAGGGTTATCTCGCCATAAAATGAGTTGGAGGTTCCGTTGGTCGGGCTGAATTAGTACTTGCCTATACATTTTGGCTACATCGGCGCACGCGACGTACCTATACTCACGGAAACGTAAAAGTATGGAAAAAATGTCGTTTTGTACAGTCGGCCCAACTAATAATAAATCATTTAGAGACTTTCCCGAACTGGTAGGTAGGGAACAATTAAATACAATTCTTAACCGCGTTGTTAAACTTTCCTTTAATACACTATGATGTACTAAAAAACAATAGGGTTTTGTGTACGTGTCTATTAGTGACATGTGCCCTAAGTCGATATATTCGCGCATAATGTCAGAGTACATTTTTTTGTATTCTGGAAGACGTTCGAATTTGCGCTCTAATGATAAGAACCTACTCCTAGCTATGTTGTAGGTATCGCCGAGCACGTCAGCTGATTCCCTCAGAGGTAAACGCACTAAAAAACGACCCTCTTTATCGCGTTGCGTGGTTGTTGTGAACAGCTGTTCACATGCGCGTTCCTCTTCAGTTAATCCATCTCCTCGCTTAGGGACCTCCTCAAGCTCCCAAAATTGTTTAATTTGGTTGTCTAAAGTTTGCGCGAAATGACAATAAGTTTTATTTGTTTGAGTGTACTTATTGATTAGAGGACCCGAAACGATCCAACCAAAGTGTGTGTTTATTAAATGAGGCCCTTGCGCGAGACGAATATGACCGTCAGTTATTAAGTCCCAGAAAATATCCGCGCCTAATAATATATCGATTTCTGAAGCGTCGAAATAATTAGGATCTGATAATTGAATGCTATCTGGAATCTGAATAGATTGCGTGTATAAAACAGTTGAAGGCAACGGTAGCGTAACTTGAGGAAGTACCATGCAATTGATGCGTACATGGTAGGTATTCGAGATAGACTGTAGGTTAAGATTACACGAATGCGTGCTTTGCGTGACTGCTTGACCTATGCCTGTGATATTGCACGTGGACTGTATTATAGGTATGTTTAATTTGTCTACAAACGATTGTCTGACATAACTATGCATTGACCCATTATCTAGAATTAATTTAGCCCTATGGAATTTGTTGTTGCAGTCGGCAACGTCTACTAGCGCTGTAGATAACAATACCGGTTGCAACGATGTGCGTGTGTGCGAATTAAGTGTGATAGTGTGATGATCAGTCGAGGTGGCGGAGACGGCGCTCGGTGGGGAATTGTTGTTTACCGGAGTTGATGGGCCGTTCACGTCACTGCTCAAGCTATGAATCAAGCTGTTATGTTTTTTCTGGCAGATTCTGCACGGGCCAAAAAAGCAATTGTCAAGTGTATGACCAGCGCGTAAGCAATTTTGGCAAAGCTTCTTTTCTTCAAGCAACTTCACTCTGTCCGGCACAGTTAGATTAAGAAAACTATTGCACGAATATAGCGGATGATTAGCGCTGCACATTTGACAAACGCGAGGCGAAATACGCTTGGAATTTAACTTATTTGTGTGTGTGGCAGTGGAACTAGAAACATAGCTATGTGTTGTGCGCGAATTGTGAGATTGCGACTGATTTGATAACTTTTTATTTTCGTGTGCATATGATTGAGTGTTTTTGGAATGATTGGCCGAAATTGATTCCAACATATCGGCTCGATTTTGTAAGAAAGTTATCAAATCAGTTAGCTTTATTTTGGAAGACGAATCTGCTTGTTTTGAAGTGATCGATCCCTTGTGTTCCTCCCATTCACGTTCCGTAGACGGATCAAGTTTCGTGACAATTAAATAAATGACTAGGGTGTCCCAGGAATCCGTAGGTTCTCCTAACGTCTTCAGGGCACGAAGGGATCGCAGCACGGAGTCGATCAACTTTCTAATTTGTGTGGCGGATTCTTTATTTAATAATTGTATGTTAAAAAGCGACTTTACGTAATTGTGTGTGAGTAACCGATGATTATTAAAGCGATTTTCGAGAAGCTCCCATGCGGTCGTATAGTTCTCTGCTGAGAACTCTAAAGACTTAATCACTTGCAAAGCGGTGCCAGTTAATGATGCGCGTAGGTAGTGAAATTTTTGTATGGCGCCTAATTCTTTAGAGTCGTGTATGAGAGAAGTATACGTGTCCCGAAATCCTAGCCAGTGTTCGTACGAACCGTCGAAGGTAGGGAGAGAAATAGTCGGCAATTTAACCTTATAACCAATGGAATCGGTATTAAGAACGGCAGCGGAATCGCCGGTAGCAACAGCGGCACCTTTGCCAGCGTCAGCTAATTCGGAAGCGAGAGCTATTGTTCGATAATATTGTTTTTCGAACTCTTCGCGATATTCTAAATGTTTCGGAAGATCTGCAAACTCGGTCAAATCCTCGATCTTAGTTTGAACGATATCGAAATCTTGATAGTAGCTCGCGGCATTATTTATGCGTAATTGTAACTCGACTTTTTGAATATTCGTTAAATCTGTCTTAAGCGTAGCGACATACTTAGCGAACAATGTGAGTTTTCCCTTGAGGGTGCCACGTCTTTGTATCAAGTTGCGAATGTCATTAAAATCAACAGTTAAAGCAAGCGGGGATCCTGATGATTTAGGAGTAGTCATGATGTGTGTAAGAGAGTGTAGAGCACTTACAGTTCAATCCCGAAACACGTTGTTGGCACGTAATGGCGGCTACACTGCACACGCGACACGTGCTTGACACTGGAATTTTAGAAATGGACACGGTATTAGCACAATGCGATTTTCATGGGAAGGAGATAAAGAAAGGATAACCTGACCGTTTCTTGCTGTTCCTGGCGCTGGTTGATAGCTTCCGGTGCGAAGGTCCATATGTTGGGGAGTCTAGCGAGTAATATAGTCTCAGGAGCAGCAGACGGGGCTCTTCAATGAATTATTTTGATTTTCAATTTTACAAATTGTTTTTATTATTTTTCTTAATTAAGGTTCCAACAATAACTTTTATCGAGATTTTATATAAAATTGGCAAGATAGCAAATGATGCGTGCTAATCGTGGTGCCGCCGGTTGATGGTGTGTTCTGACAGAGGCTATCGCTGCGCCCCCTCGCGGCCGTGTCGAGAACTCGTCCTCTTCAGGCGTAGGCTGGTAGATGGCGTGGCGGCTTCAGATAGCGCGCGAACAATACCTTTAGAAAACTTTATATAGCCAATTGATTAAGCTAACGAACCTTAGTCCGGTCATTATTATGCCCGTTCTCCACTGCGAGCGGACTAACAATTAATGGCTCCGTAACACGTTCAGCGCTGAAGTTGACGTAAGCAGTTTACGGCTGCGATTCGCACCAGCGGTGAATATTGCTTGCATGCATCGCGGGATATATGTATAAAAGTGAAATTCCTTAGGGAGTTATAGAAATGTTAGTACGTCATTTAATACTAACTTAATATTAACTTTTTTTGCGCGCAAGTGTAACAAAAAACATTGTATGCATCACAGTCGGCAAACGGAATACCAACTCGAGTCATCAAAAGCTCTCCGCCCATGGCATCGGGCTTCTAACACTCTCTAGTATTACCGTACTTACCTCCGTAGATGCGCAATGTACAATTTGCTGCGACCATATATAGCATGGACGTCTAACGCCAGGTCAAAAATGCCCCCAAAACCAATTGTTCAATTGTGCCAAGATGGGCCGGACATTTCGTGAGAGTGCACATATTTCGGACAACATCTTTAAAAAATGTTTATTGAATATCGCCGATCAAAACTTTGATGGACCAATCACAACTCTTTTTAAATGGCGGTTTAAGTTTTTATAGGTTGACATTCAAATTCATTGCCGTGCTGCATTGGACAGGGGGTGACACTTGTCAACTAAAATTCAGGACCGTTTTTGAAAGGCTTCCATGTTTTATATGTTCGTAGACAATTTGATAGTCCTTAAATTGAACCTTACGTTCCTTATTCAAGTGGGTAGCAGCACATCTCCAGACACGGCGCCCTCTTCTAACGGCGATGGAAACTTCGCGGCATGGCCTCCCGCGCCGCACCGTAAAGACAACGTGAAGAGCCCTGGTAATTAACTGCTACTTTTTAACCGACTTCAAAAAAGGAGGAGGTTCTCAATTCGACGGATTTTTTTTTTTTTTTGTTGTATGTTTGTTACCCGATATCTCCGAGAATAGTGAACCGATTTTAAAATTTCTTTTTGTGATCGAACGTGTATTACCCCAAGATGGTCCCGTTGGCACCAAGTTGCGGTCTGATGATGGGATCTTGGAGAAATCGAGGGATCTCTTCAATTGTTATAGGTACATGTATGGCGCTTTTGGTAATTTTCATTCATTTACAAGAATTTGCATTCAGAAAGTAGCATTTGAGGAAACCAATGATGGAAACAAATCGGGAATCTTGGAGAAACCGGTTGAAGTCGGTTTTTTAAATTTTTCATTTGGTGATTATTTATACATACAACGTTGGTGACAAACAAGCATATGGCCCTCCCGGTAAGCAGCTGTCCTAATGTCCGTAGCGATGTAGTGTAATAGTAGATTACATGCCAAGGCCGGTTAAGTGGGAAATGGGCCGAGGTGTGTATACTATTTTTCTGCTCAACGGAGCCGGCAGGCGGCAACTTAGTTTAGCGGCCGGCAATGTACTGTTTGCCGGGCAGAAAGATCTTTTTCCGTCGTATTTTCACATAAGTAGCTGAATTTATCTCTCTGTCTCAATTAGCTTCAGTGCAATGTATACTGGAGTTCATTGTGGCAGCAATATAATAAGCTTAAAAAAAAAAAAAACAATTAAACGTGCGTTTTCGAGAAAAACCGAAGAAAAGTAATTTTATCTACACAAATATCGTTAAGTGCTCTAAACGCGTTCAGAAACAATTGACAATGACCAGCATTACCCATCATCAGAACTTGGCACATACATAAAGTTAACATTATATTCGATTTTACCGGAGTTTATGAGTTTTAAATTTGGAACAGCTGTCAGATTCAAGATATTCAGCCAGTCATCGACACAAAAAGTTAATTCAGTATGTTTTTTAGTTACAATCGGACGATACGTAGGTTGCCCTGAAAGTTTCGGGAATCGGAAAAAATACGCATTTTAATGAAATAAAAGTACTTTTATTGTTTTTCAAAGTATTCTCCTTTGTGTTTAATACACTTTTTCATTCTCTGAAACCAGTTTTTAAAACAGTTATTGAAGTCTGAAGTGGGGGTTGACAAAATGGCCATTTTATAAGCGTCGACTGCTTCTTCCGCGGTCTGAAAACGCTGACCACGCAACCGATTCTTTATTTTCGGGAAAGTAAAAAAATAGTTGGGACTTAGGTCGGGGCTGTACGGAGGATGGTCCAGTAATTCGACGTTTTCGCCCTTCAGATAGTCGTCTGTTTTCTGAGCGGTGTGAGGGCTGGCATTATCATGGTGTAGTATAATACGGCGGTTAGGGTTAGTTTTTCGCAGTTCAGCAAAAACAATCGGTAAACAAACGCCTATATACCAATCGGCATTGACAGTTCTTCGATCTTCAAGAGCGATAGTCGCCACGTGACCCCGATTTGGAGACAAACGTGGCTACCATTTTTTTGATCGTGCTGCGAGAACGAACAACTTTTGTCGGCTTCGGTTCGTCTTCGTAAACCCAAACTCGAGATTGGTTTTTCGATTCAGGCTCATATGCGTAAATCCATGATTCGTCACCTGACACAATACTAAAAACGGCATTTGAGCTTCCTCCATTAAATCTTTTTAAAGTTTTGCGGCACCAATTGACACGTACCGTTTTCTGGTCGTCAGATAACAAGTGAGGAATCCACCGGGAAAATAACTTCCGCACGCCCAACTCTTGTTGTAAAATAACTTGTACCTGACTCATTCCAATGCCTAAAGTCTCCTGAATCTCCCGATATGTAACATGCCTATCTTCCTTTATCAGTTGGCGAACAACATCGATGTTTTGATCGGTAACGGCCGTTTTCGGTCGACCCTCACGTACGTCATCCGCAAGAGACACACGGCCACGTTGGAATTCCGAATACCACCTGTATATGGTCGTCTTTGAAGGTGCTTCACTACTAAAAGCAATAGTTAATCGGTCTCCACATTGTTGTTGTGTTAATCCACTTTTAAAGTCATAATAAATCATTGCTCTAAAACTTTCGCGGGACAGCTCCATTTTCACCAGCGACTCAACGACTTTAAAAAACAATTGAAAATCGGACATTGTTTTTTTTTTCTAAGTGGCCAGTGTTTTCGAATAATGAGACTATGCTTGTAAGAAAGAGGTATAACACATGTCAAATATACGTTCCTAAGTATTAAATTCCCGAAATTTTCAGGGCATCCTACGTATTTTCATATCGAGTGACACAAAATTAAGGACATCGCTCGATTGTCTATGATTTTAAAAAAATACAAAGATTCAAATCGCTGCCATTCCGAGCAGCTGTCTTTTGTTGGTTGGCTTACTACTACATGTGAACAATTGTGAAAAAATTTGAATACTTTGTGATAATACTGATAATTACTTGATAATGAGTGGAGGTGACTCGGATAACGATATAAGCACTCCGCCGACACACATCCGAGACATATTCAATGCAGCTATGACCGCAACTAACAACCTGTTGCCGTAAAAGTAGAGAGCCAAGTATGAGAAAGCTTTGTTTCTGAACGCGTCTTAGAGCACTTATGATATGTGTGTAGATAAAGTAGTGTATGCAACTATACGTAATCAGGCATTACAACACTCGTGTGATGCTCCTCATTACGTACGGTTGCATAAACTACTATTGCACTACATCTGTAATCAAGTGTCATTTGCTCCTTACCATGCGCTTATGCTTGTTTGTCCTCGCAAAATAAATTTGTTTCTTGGTGGTGGACTGACGGTCTCCTATTCGTTTTAGATACCTATTATAGAACTGTCATATTCTATCGATATTGTCCGCACGTATAAGAATTGTTCACATCTCTACGTCATAATATATTTAGAAGAATGGACCAGTAGTCAAGTTATTAATGAGGTTTTCTATTTGTCAGTACGCGCATTCACTTGCGCATATGCTTCGCCCGAGTCACCTCTTTCGAAAATGGAGCTGGCATGGAATGCACCCTCGCCCCTGCATCATCAGCCGCACCAGCCCTTCCACATTCCCCCACCCGAAAGGTATACATATACTCCCTAATTTATTTAACATTTAATGGCAATGGCATCATACATAATGACGATTTGATGACTAAGGAGAAATTAATTTCATAGTTTATTTATTTATTTGTTTATAGGCTAGGTAACAGATTGTGAATTATTTCACTTATAGCTAACATAGTTTCGTTAAATAATATTAAATTCACATTCCAATAACTACCAAGCACAACTTTGTATATAATAATAAGTATTAATTTAACGCTACAGACTAAGGAGACTTATTACAAACTATTGAGATCATAAGAGATCGCTTAATAAGAAACAAACTTAACGACTAGACATATTCTTTAGAGATCGTACAAATTGGTTTAGGTTTAAACAAAAAATATCGACATCTTTACAAATTTTGTTATAGGAGGTACACATACGAGCTAAGGGGCTGTTTTGACTGGCATTATTACTGGCTATAGGTATTAGGAATTGTACAGGATTACGACATGGCTTGGGGTATACACGAAATTGTAGATTGCTAACTGTATCGGAGTCTATCTTATTATTAATAATTTTATACAGCATTACAAGATCATTCAAACTTCTTCTGTTTTGTAAACTGTCTATTTTAAAATGATCCAGTCGGTCTTCGTAGGTAGGTAGTTTACCCTTGAGTCTGAATTTATACACTAAATGACGTAGAAATTATTTATGATACAAGTCTGGAAAGCCTAGATTTCAACATGTGTCAATATCATTATCAATATCATTTTACAATGCATTATGCGAGGAAAACCAGACTCAGACAAAAACAGACAGACAAACTCGGCAGTACCAACCAGGCTGTGCGGAAAAGTACTATGAAAATTCATTCCTGCGCACGTGCGGAAGAAAAACACTTTCTGTGCATAAGTTTACCCTTAAAAAGAGCACTTTTAGGGAATCTGCATTGTAAAGAGCATTTTATATCGGATCATGCTACAATATGAAGGGTCCACGGAAAGAACATGTCTAGTCAATTCAAATTACAGAAGGAAAAACCACCTTACTTTTTTAAGCACTGGACATGTTTTTTCCGTGGACCCATCATATGCTTTTGGCATATAGAATATCGGAAAAAAACCTGAGCTCTATAGAAAAAAACCAATTCCAGATTGCTGCCTATAGGTCCGAAGCCTAATAAGGATCAGTATCCAGTTTTTAACGCCTTGGTGGATCGTGTTCGCGAAGCGCTTACTTTACCAGGTACGACAACTTCGGTAACATTTGTTCAATTTCTTCTGATTTATGGTTGGATTGGGTTTAGAGGATGGTTCTAATGTGACGTTCTTCTTGCTAGTTCAATATCATCAGTTGGCAACCAAAACTCTTTTAACAACTGTCATTACTCTTAGGCCGTGTGGTGACGGCAGTAAGAATACATTTGTCACCACCCCAACTCCTCCTGCGGGTGTCGTAAGAGTCGACTAAGGGATTCAAGTGTCACTGACCATTATTTTATAAAAGATTGATGATGGGCAGCAGCGTCATAGTGGACACATTACTGCGATCGCCAATCGGCTTGCCCAGCGTGGCGTTTATGGGCATTTACCTCCTAATGTGTCTATACGTATAGCCACTGACGTGCTTCATGTAACTGTAGCTACATGTCATCACTCTTATTTTACATAGGAATAGAGTCTATCACAAAAATCAAAGCATGTGAGTGGATAGTTAAAAGGGGAAGCCTACGGACTAGCAT
>JALPQI010024197.1:0-11291 GCA_025490895.1 Thaumatotibia leucotreta | reverse complement strand
CTTGTGAATATAGGAACTTTTTTGCAATGACTATTATAATCTCAGGATCAGGACATTACTTATAGATATTCAATCAATTGTAACGTCGTCGATCAATTGCTTGCTTGCTTGCTTACAGTACAGTTTTCACTCTGTACTATAAGCAAGTATTATAATTTGGCAATACTTTTTTATTTTACGATACTGGCAACCCATGTGTTCCTTCACATAGGCTGAAATACTGGCTGATTTATACATATTTACTTTTTAAAAGTTAAGTAAAAACAATAGAAAAACGCATGTATTATGGAAATAGAAAATACAATTACAAATATTTTTAGTATAAACGTAATATTTTCAGCTTGGAATAATATTTACGATTGTGGCCTAGCGGTAAAACGCACGGCTGCTACGCAGCGGTCGTGGGTTCGATCCCCGGCTCGTACCAAAAGGTTTTTCAAAAAACTTATGTACGAAATATCATTTGATATTCACAAGTGCTTTACGGTGAAAGAAAACATCGTGAGGAAACCTGCATACACCTGCGAAGAAATTCAAGGGTGTATGTGAAGGCCCCAACAAGTACTGGGCCAGCGTTGAGACTACGCAAAATAGGCACATTTGATGTCGAGTTGCGGAAAAAAATGGCCAGAATAAAACAACAACAACAATATTTGCGATTTATATAAATGTTGGATGTAATATTAAATATTGGTACCTAAAACTAAGGCCGTCTGACTTTTTTATTTAAAAGTAAGATGAACAAGTATTATGATTATGACATTGATTATTGTTAATCTTATGTGCTGTTTCATAAATATTTATGTAAATAAATGTATTATTATGTTTCAGATCAAATGTAGATTTTTTATAAAATAATATTTACTGAACAAACGACCGCGACAAAATATTGTATATTAATAGGCGGGATACGTTCAATGGTTAACAGCATAAAAATTTAATGCAAAACCAAATACCTAATAGGTCATAATATATGAGTATTTGAGCATGTTTGATATTCTCAAAAACGCTTGGAATGAAACCACGTCTCAATTTAAGTGCAAACCACTTCAGCAACCACTTGCCCACGACAAGTTAAAATAATTCACCTTTTGAGTGCTATTTGCAAATAAAATAAGTATACAATTATTTGTCATTCAGTAAATCCGGGTCCTGACGTATAATTTTGTTATTTTGGGTCATCTAAAATCGAAACTGACATGATTTTGATTATGAGGTTCTTTGTCACGTCAAAATGTGTTTTTTTTTAATGTTTTAGTATTTGTTATGAGTGAACTATTTAAAAAATATTTAGTTATTGCTGATTTCACAAAACATAGTAGAGATGAACTCATAGAAAATATTTTTGCTTCAAGGCTATAGCTCTGCCTTCTATTAATTAAGTTTGAAACTGATGCAATGAAAATGTTAACCTCATTAGTAACAAATATTTTTCGCTTCGCCGTGCAGTCATTTCGGCCTAAATATGCTGAACTAATCAAAGTATTCTAGTGAGCGAATAATGTTTCACGGGCCATAGACCAGACAGGTGTATCTTTACTTGGCAATCATCGATTTTATGAGATAAGATAATTCTGTACCTATACTGTAATCAATAGCTATACAGTCAAATGTAAAATAAGGTATATATAAAAATGCTCAAAAATATTTCCCAGTGCACTTTAATTCTATGTAATAAGAACGTCGTAACATATTTATAGGAGGATTATTTCGATACATGTTTTTGCACTTGACTGTACCTATAGTTACTTAATACTACACCCAGCTCATACGTATGGCAAACGTATAAACGTATGCAAATTTACCATAGGTAAAGTACCTAGTCTAAAAAGTGACTTGTAGATAGCACAAATGAATGGTCCACGGAAAGAACATGTCTAATCAATTCAAGTTACAGAAGAAAAAACCACCTTACTTTTAACAGAAGAAGGTGTGAATTCTCCCTGATTTTCTTAAGCACTGGACATGTTTTTTTACCCTTCAAATATGCTACACATAGAAAACATGCCTTTTCTTTTCTCTGAAGTTCAGAGTAATGTCGAGAAAGCGCGATGACCCGAACAGATATTAAAATATGAAATAATTATCTGTCCTCAAAAATAATGTGTCCACAAAATTAAAACCAAACAAAAAATAAATATTAAAAAGTAAAAGTCAAAAACTCAAAAAGTAAATAAAATAAGAATAATGTGTCCGCAAAATTAAAACTACAAAAAAAAATATTTATAATAAAGTAAAAGTCAAAAAGTCGATTGGACAAAAAACAATGTGCCAATTCGTCTATTCATCGTAAGAAGGTACCAATAGCACTTTATTGTTATCTTTAGAGCAAGAAGCGTGAAATAGTTGCGAAAACGACTTCCCCGATGCAGCCATTCTTATTAATGCTCTTAAAAGGCTCTGCAGGGCTAAGATAAGACACAAAGAGCATTATGATTTTCGTGAATGAACCCGGTTTGAAAGCCTTACGATCCCATTCAGAGCTGAAAGTTGAGATTTGTCGTACAATGACGTAAAGACGTGAAACAAAGTGAGATGAGTAATTCAATGAATTTAGGAGAAAAGAATACACTCAAGAAGTCAAGATGCATTTAGACCAAACGAGCATTCGCTCATTTTATCACCCACTCTACAAAATCAACGAATTTCGACGAATCACGTTTTGTGTTTTCGAATTCCGTAGAGTGGGGGATAGAATGAGTGAATGCTCGTTTGATCTAAATGCACCTTTAGAATACCGGCGGAAAGTTATATGATATCGAAATGTCTAGTATATCGGTTATCTACGATAGGCTACAGGAATTTGTAATATAACATTCTGTATGGATCAAGGATTCTACATAAACCTTACAAGTATATATTTTCTTGTTGCGGTTACACGTATTTCTCTAATTAATCATGCGTTCAATATTTTATACCTGAGAAAAACCTAGATAATCTTAAGATATTTTATAAGTTATGACAATATGCATCCTCATTTCTTATAAACAACAGATGTGGACATACGTTTGAAAGACAACACCGCCATTAGGCCGCCATCTACTCTTAGATCCCCCGAACCGATAATGCAGAATGCAATATAATTCTATCGTTTCCTATTCTGTGCTCCAAGCTAAAAATATCAAAATACGTATATCATTCCTTTTGACGTTTTATTTCAAAAACTACGAACAACTTTGGAAGTTCACTGCGCGATTCACCGCAAAGTTATTTATGCCGATGGTGAAATATTGAACTAGCATCGCCGCGTACTAAGTTTCAGATAGTAATGCATAGTGGCGCTGTGTAAAACCGCAAAGATATGTTTGTGATGGGCTAGCTACGGTCGCTGGTATTTTTATGTTTGCGTACTCTTTCCGTAGCAGTTCGCGAAAACACGACGTACAAGGAGTTTTGCTCTCTCGGACAATTAAGCTAACGTACGTATCGAAAATAGATGGTGCAGACTCTGACGTGAATGGAAACTTTTTGGAGAATACGAACAAATACCGATAAAAATAACTTTAATTTGTATCATTGTTTACTCCCTGGTTTCAAAACTGTTTTGTTAATCCTCATAATGTACCTTAATTAATGACTGATTACGTGATTACTTTTTTTTATTACTTATGTCAACCTCCGTTTCCCAGTTGGTAGTGACCCTGCCTACGAAGTTGGAAATTCCGGGTTTGAATCCTTGCGAGGGCATTATTTGTGTATTTATTAATCATATACATCGTGTATCCTTTTTTTATTATGGAGTGGTTATCTCCGACCTTTACAAAACTTTTTTGAGACCCTTATTCTTTTTGAAAAACCTATTCAACGATACTCCCGGCACTATAAGATTTCAGCAGGTACCTAGATAAAAAAACATTATTATTTTACGTTTAGGGGAGGTACCCAAAAAGGTTCTTTTCAATATGTTATTGTACCACTTTATGTGGTTAATATTATATCTATACGAAATTCCAAATTTATATTATTAACGTTCACTGAGCTATGCTGCGAACAGACAGATGGACAGACTGACGGACAGACATAGCGAAACTATAAGGGTTCTTTGTTTACGGAACCCTAAAAATAACCTTAAAGCTAGAATTGCGTATGCATGTTTACAGGCAGATTGTTTTCGCTTTGTTCACTTCAAAACTTCACAAAGTTATTGAAAAGTGTCCAGCTATTTTCATAATAGTAACTTTCTATTTTTTCAAATACGTACTTTGGAATATATACCGTGGTAATCTGGTTTTACTTGATTGGGTGGTGCAATATGGATTCGTGTTAATTAGATTGCCTTTTACGTAATTATGCAGTGAGATGCACTCGTCGTATCTTATCCGTAGTATACAGGGTGGTCCAAACCTTGACGTCAAAAAATTTTTTTTAGGTTCCCTACGTCATGGGCTATCAGAATATACCCCATGTATGTTAGCCGATTTTTTGTAGTTTTCGAGTTATGAATTTTTGAAAATTTTTTTTTTGAGAAATTCTGGAATGATGAAATTTATTGATAAAAAAAAACTATTGGGTTTTTTAACTAGTTTCTTTTTGTAAAAGTATTACTATAAATAAAGCATTTACTGACAAAAAAAATAGCGTCCTCACTTTGATACAAGTAGGATAAAAAATACCAAATTCAAAATTTTACGTTAAAAATGCATCAAAATAGCATTAATGTACGTAAATAAAAAAAATAAAACATATCCCAAGGATTTTTGGTAATGTAAAGACTGCCCTAGACCTTAAACCTTCGTAAAAGCAAAAAAAAGTGATACTTAATAATGAGGATTTTTTGGAGTAGTCGGTCAAATAAACTTAAAAATCTTAAAATTTTAAAGTAGTAAAAAATTACTTGAATAACTACACAAATTGAGTTTTCGTGGTATTTTCTGTCTTTGTGTTTGATAAGAACAACAAAACAGACGAAATTTCACTTTATTTTTAAATAAAAAAATTTGAAGTTTTTTTTTTAAGTTTATTTGACCGACTACTCCGAAAAATCCTCATTATTAAGTATCACTTTTTTTTTGCTTTTACGAAGGTTTAAGGTCTAGGGCAGTCTTTACATTACCAAAAATCCTTGGGATATGTTTTATTTTTTTTATTTACGTACATTAATGCTATTTTGATGCTTTTTTAGCGTAAAATTTTGAATTTGGTATTTTTTATCCTACTTGTATCAAAGTGAGAATGCTAATTTTTTTGTCAGTAAATGCTTTATTTGTAGTAATACTTTTACAAAAAGAAACTAGTTAAAAAACCCAACAGATTTTATTTATTAATAAATTTCTTGAATCAAGAATTTCTCAAAAAAAAAATTTTCAAAAATTTATAACTCGAAAACTACAAAAAATCGGCTAACATACATGGGGTATATTCTGATAGCTCATGACGTGAGGAATCTAAAAAAAATTTTTTGACGTCAAGGTTTGGACCACCCTGTATAAGATCGTTAGTACAAACATAGTTATCAAATGTTTTCGCAAAATGTGTAAATAAAAGGTTGGTTTTACAACTTTTATTTATAAGATTTATATTTTTTAAATACCTAATATTTCTTGGATTTGGTCTACAAAAATCTTCGTTAGTATTGTGTTTAAATGTTAGCTACGAGTATCTTGTTCCTATACCTAAAGGCGAGTTAACCCTTTAACGGGCAAGACTCAAAAAATCGTGGGTTCAAGCCTCAACGCCATTATATACTACGAAAAATTCTGTACAAGAAAAAAATACGTAAAGATAGTGCTATAGGGTGGTCGTTTTTGAGACAGGTGCCCTATAAAGGGTTAAATCTCTGATCCGTATCATAAAATGAGCTTAGAAGAATAATTAATAAGTTGTTAGGTAGATAAAATTACTGGATAAGGGTACGAAAGGCAGAATAATTCGGTAAATATTTTATTTCATCTAACAAAGTAATGAATTACAGAGATACGTAGCAATGGGTCTGTTTTTTTTTTATTTACGTTAGTATTATTCATAAGCAACTAAAATATAAGACACAACTACAGCATCATCTATAGTCATCTAGTTTTGTCAGCCTCCGTAGCCTAGTTGGTAGTGACCCTGCCTACGAAGCTGGAGGTTCCGGGTTCGAATCCCGGCGAGGGCATTATTTGTGTATTTATTTATCACAAATGTTTGTTCCTTGGTCATGGCTGTCTATGTATTTAAGTATCTATATGTATATATCTATTATATACAGGGCGTCCCACGGCGATGCCACATGGAGGGAAAGTACCTTAAATATCATAGATAGCGTATTTTGCTGAAAGAAGACTTCATTTTATTTTTAAGACTTAGTAAAGTTGCATTCAAAGTTTTTCAAAAAATTACTTGCTTCACCCGGAAATCGAACCAACTACAATTTTTTTACAAATTTGAACCAAACTTTTTTGGTTATTCTTTTAGTTTTAGATACTATGTTTCTTAAGGAAAATTGTTATTTTTTATCCATTCTTTCGAATGACAGAATAAAATTACGAAAAAATTTTTTTTTGTTTTAAAGTAGGTTCGATGCCTAGAAAAAGCAAATTTTTTTTTGATTTTTTTTTAATGCAGTATTATTTAATTTTCAAAATAAAATAAAGTCTTCTTTCAGCAAAATACGCTATCTATGATATTTAAGTTACTTTCCCTCCATGTGGCATCGCCGTGGGACGCCCTGTATATCGTCGCCTGGTACCCACAGCACAAGCCTTAATTGAGCTTACCGTGGGACTAGGTCGATTTGTGTAAGATGTCCCAACATATTTATTATTTATTATTATTATTTTATTTATCTATATGTATTTTAGAAAAGTAATATGCCAATAAATGCTAAACAAGTAAACATTATCTACTAGGTAATTGCTCGCTACAACGCGGCGTAGCACTATTAGAAAACCATTCCAAAGAACGTTAGTCCGCTACAAGACTTTATACGCTGAACGTCTTCAATAAATGCGGATCTCAAGCTTTCCCGTTCTAAAGTACCCACTAAAATAAAAATGCGGCAAATGACACGACGATCACAAACTTTTGCTAAAAAAGCAGTAAGCGACATTCAAATTTTATTGTACTGTAGATAATATGGAAGAATGTTGGAAACGAGAAATGAAATCAATTTGCACAAGTACGTAGCATTGTATTACTGCAATTGCGCTCAAGAAAATGCATTAAAGTGATATTCCGATGTTGATACAAGATTGGTACGAAACTTTACGCATCTGAATACACCCGTAAGGCACTGCTGAAGCGACGACGTAAATATGTTATTGCAGTGCAGTTCAATAGCACCATAGCCATGAATCTTTAGATGCAGCTCTTACTAATGTTATCTGATTTTATATATTCGTAGCGAATATTTGTCGTTAAAGAAAGCCGTTTGGGAGACATGTTCATTTTACTTGCAGTATATTACCAGAGAGATATTTGAGAATGATATAGAGATGAAGTTTGTTTCCGTTTTCTTAATAATATATTTTGCATTGGTCTTTGTAAAAATCATTGCAGTTTCTCCTTCATTCAAATAGGTGTTCCAGAGTAAAATTGATATTCAATTGACTTTTAAATGCGAAGTAATTTTAGGTTTCCCTTTTTAATAGTAGTAACTTAGTGTCGTTAGTAGGTACACAGTTCGCTGCTTAAAGTGACAGGAAAAATACTTAAATTTCTAATGTGGTTCCCCATATAACAAGGAAAATCTCTCACTGGAGATAGAAAAGCGAATAATCGTAATATATTTTAAATCAATGTTAGTATTAAGGTGCATGCAGACCAAAAGAGCATTCGCTTTTATATAATCTACGAAATTTGATCGTTACACGAAACGTGATTCGTTGATTTCGTAGATTGGGGGATAGAACAGCGAATGCTCTTTTGGTTTGCATGCACCTAAAGGTCCTAAAGGTCCTAAAGGTCTTAGTCCTAATCCTAAAGGATCCTAAAGGATTAGGACTAAGACTAATACTTATTTTTAGGAATGTTGGTTCCTTTATGTTAGTCTTTCATTCTAAGACTTGAGTTTTTTAGAGTCAAATTATGTTATCAAAGCTGGAGTTATTTCACAATGTTGCCGAGACCAAAGCAGTCAAGGAAACTTGCTGAAAGTTGGGTTTTATAATCTAGGTGTTTTTCGTAATAAAAATTAATTAAGCGTGGTGATAATAGGCACGCAATATTTTAACTTGGTTTGGAGTTTATATTTAGACTTTTTTTTATTTTTACCTGACTATACTATCACCAACAAGTCAATAAGACTTTATGTTTATTTTTACAAATAACGTGTCTAAAATAGTACACTACGACACAAGTGCGAAAAACATGAAATTCGAAACAAGTGGCGATGTTTTAAGACACGACCGACAGGGAGTGTTTTAAATCGACACGAGTTACGAATTTCGTTTTTGCACGTGTCTCGTACGGCATTTTTTAGTACAGATGGCCCTCCGAAGTTTTGGACCTGGCGTAAAATGACACACTTCTTGCACTAGAGCCTAAAAAGGGCACCATCTGTACTAAAAAAAATATTTAACGTTACATAATATCGGCACAAATGAAACTCCAAAAATATATGTACCTTAATGTTGATACCTCACCTCAACCGACAAGTTTGCATATTTTTATCATTTGTGTCGATATTAACTTACGTGACTTACGTAAAAAATGCCTAGCAAAATACCTTGTGCAGGAAAAATACGGAAGGCAAAGTGCGCGGGTTAAAATACGACCGATTTTATATGACTACCTGTTTAAAAACATATTACATAAAAAATAACAAGCATATTACCATAAAATAACAAGCGTTTATGTGTTTAATAACTGTGGGAAATATTTTCATTTAAATAAATATTACTAACATTTTTTTCATTAACAAGAAAGAAGGTTTTTTTCTGAATATGTTAGAATTCACATATTCAGTAATTAGTAAATCTGTAGATTTATTCCAAAAAAACCCTTTTTTTCGAGCCTTGAAGGTTTACATCCCTCCTGCCATAAAGCTTTCTCAAGCCTCAGAATCCGCATATGTAGATTATCGATCGATACTACTAGACCGATTATGGATGTACAATCGATGTTGATGATGACGACATGATTACCTCAGCAATGTAGTTTATTTCTTTGAATATTTAGTACCTACCTAAGATCTAACTTCGCTCATAAATTCGAGAACTCGCAAGTTTCCCGAGTAAGCAAAAAACTACAAAAAAAGTCCGAAGTGAGTCCGAGTGGCCGAGTGGTTTCAAATCCCACGTCCAGTGTCGGTCTCGTACGTTTTTTTTCATACATGACTTCTAACATTTGTAACAAGAAAATTCAATATCGTTAGAGCCGTTTCTTAGATACCCCTAAATAAATAAATAACTATTAAATATAAAAATATGTCCAAGAACTGCAAGCTTAAATCTCCTACGAATTACAAATTAAATGCTTACTGCTCGATACCATTTTTTTTTAATCACAAACTTAAACGTTAACACTTTCAAAATCCACGTAAAAACGGGTTTGTGTCCGAAAAATTAAGCAACAATTTTTCCATGCTTATTTTTCCTCAATTTTATTACAACTCGGATAATTTACTATTAAACTAAGACACTTTAGTAATACTTTATAAATCATAATACCTACTAACGAACATAAAACCGCAACAATAACCCATGCGTTACTCAAAACCGCAAATAAACTGAATCAACGTTTAAAAGCAACATTGCCTAATCTGTAATTTAGGTTTTATTTGAACCAGTTAGTAATAAACAACATGTATTAAAATCAAATTATCCACAAACAGACTGCTTGCCTATCCTAATGGTTGGCCGGCAGAGAATCATTTTAAGTGTTAAGTCCGCCGTTCGTTATTTTGTGTGAAAATAAGTTTGAGCGTTAAAATATAGGCCTGAACTATAGAGTTGCGTATATTTTTGGAATCAATAATTACTTACTAATTATGAGTCGAAATTAATTGTCAGACTTTGAAAAGATCATGGAGCCGTCGGCATCGCCAACTTACGAGTAACGAATATAACAATATGAGCACATAACTTTATAAGTATGAAGATTAAGCCATATTTAAAAACTTCAAAATGTTACTTAAAAAATTAGTTCAAAATGTTACTTAAAAGATTACGTCGATTATTCGATTTTTTTCGTTCGAATCTCGTTTCCTCACTGATACTAATAATGTACCAATTCTATAATCGCTACACGCCGCTCTCCGGTCGTAGCGAGTCCGCTACATGAAAACAAGTTCAAGTAATCTGAAAGTATATATCTACCGCGTATCTTATACTACTATAAAATATAATATCTATTTTAAAATAAAATATTTTGTACATTGTTATGACGTAAAAATATTAATTTTCTAATAAATGCACGCATTTATTAAATATTTACTAATATGAAAGGAAAAAAAAAAAAAACAAAAAAATATAAATGAAACAGAAAATTTTAAAAATAAAATAAAATAAAAATAACCAACCCAAATTCCGGAACAAATAAAATCCAAACAGATAATTGCACTTAAATGATAAAACACTTCACAAACAGAATCTTTCGGCACACCGATACGATACAGCACATAAATAAAAAAAATGTTCAACGCTCTAATGCAAAATGCACTTGACATACACCAACTAAAAACTTTACCGTTTGCCGCCTCCTGTATAACAGTCAAGTGTAAAAAATGTTCGTTTGTCGTTAAAACCGAAAAAAAGTTTCGCGAATTTAAAATTCGTATTTGGAACTTTCGCGTCGGCCGGCTCGCGTAACTCTGGAATTCGAATGTGGAATTTTCGGCTATGATGGGTAAGATGTGCGCATAGCTGTGGCTTAGATGAGACTGTGGCGTGGAACCGCGCGGCCGCTCTGTGTGACCAGCCGACTTTCGCCCCCGACCCGTCGCCCGACTACTCCCGCGACCAATGACGCATCCAGGAACACATTTTATTCCCAATATTTAGGACCGTGACTAATATTTACTGTAATTTTTCCAATTAAATTAACGGTAATTCTCGGGATAAATACGGCGTGTCGCGTATCCGCGGGTGGATCAGTCGGCCGACCGGTCGGAACTGGTTTTATGTAAGCGCCCTTAACTTAGGGGTTGTGAATGGATATTGTTGACACAGAAATTTTTGCACCATCGCATTGTTATTGACGAGGTGTGAAATTGTGCGCTTTAATTAATTAGGTCGTTTAAATTCAAATTTAAATGAATATCCAAATAATTGTTATATCCTCATTTCCTAGTTGTAAAGTTCATGGCAATACTTTTTCTCTGCGAGTTAAAACTTTATTTTCTAGAAAATATAAAAAATGAAGTATGCCTCAGT
>JALPQI010024196.1:0-19507 GCA_025490895.1 Thaumatotibia leucotreta | reverse complement strand
AAAATTCGCAAACTTTTTCAAGTTATATGATTTAGTTGCAGTGTGGTTTTAAGCTTCTTAGATTTTTCATCAAAATATGTCAGAAATATGCCTTCCATAAATGATGTTGGTACCTACCTAATTTGCTTTCCAGTTTTCCAATCCATAAAAGTTTGATACGCTTTTGAATATATTACACTAGATTTCGGCGGTAAAAGATTTTGCACCACCTCTTTTGCATTCTTCTTCATTCTGGAGTAAGGCGTTAATACTTCTTCATCGCATGACGTGACATCGTAAATTATATAACTACGATTTGAACAATATTACTTATGGACAAAAACACAAAAAATAAGCAATCAAATTCGTTCCGCGTTTTTATCTGTATTCCTTTTTCGAAATATGACGCTTTAAATACTTGCATATTTAGCCAACGAATTGGAGCTAACTACATAACTATTTTGAAGCTGCTGGTTATTAAAAAATAAGTAATAAATTGGATTCAATCTTAATCATATATTAAACAAGTATTAAATATACATGTATATCAAGAAAATAAATCGATTCTCCTTAATATTTTTTCACGATTGACATTTTGAGGTTATTTTCAATGTCAATATCCGTTCGTTCAAAAATCATAAGCACTAGAAATGGCTGTTTAGGGGTTTCCAAAGTCAATTAAAAAAAAGTTTAGAGGTTGTATCCACGGAATGCACAAAAGTGGTCCATACACAAGCACTGAAAATGGCGACTATCCTTTATTCTTGAACACCGTGAGTGTGGCTGTTTACGGGTTTCCAACGTCAATTAAAAAAATTTTACTTTAGTCCCTAGAGATTAATAAAGAGTTTTAGTCCCGATATGCAGCGACTAAAATAACATTTTAAGAGCATGAGAAGTGAAAACATAATAATAAAATCAACCTTGCAATGATTTGTTGGTAACTTATTATGGGAATGATGCTTTGTTTCAAATGTTTTCAATGTCGGTGGCGATTATTTCACACAAGTCTTTTACAGCAGGGTATTTACCACTATTCAGTTCCAGAAGCTCATTTATTAGCCACAAATAATATTGTATTATATCACATTACGTTAGTAACATAGTACAATTTAGTTTTATTGGATAGCCAAACAAAGGGCACCGCAAGTGTCAAAATTCAAAATTAACGACAATTCAACTTTTTTACACTTGCCCTTAACACTTATTGAAGAGTTTTATTTTTTATGTAGCGCTAGTACAACCAGTATAATACACTATACTGAACAGAAATGTAAGTTTTATGACATTTAGATACAATAAAACATTAACTTGCGGCTACACCTTAGAGGCAAAATTTTATCTTTTTTGCAAACTACCCTCGTGGTGCGCCACCTTTAAATAAAGTCGTAGAGTCTTGATTTTTGGTCTGAATGAAGCTTTCGTATACGGTCAACTATTGATGATACAGGAGAATCAAAATTTGGAAAAAAATTTTTTTTGGTCGTATTCGCTCCACCCTACTAAATAACATATATGAAAAACATGTCGTCAGTACTAACCTACTTAAAAAGTTTGTATGTACTGTCAAATGTATCTAATATAAATATAGGAACACTCTGTACGTATGCAACTCAAACATACTTAGTTAGATATTACATTTCAGTTTTGTAGGAATATTTTGATATATGAGGTTACCAGACATAGAAGTCACGGTGACAAGAAACATTTTTTCTAGGGACTTCCATAAATTATTTTATCGATAAGTTATTCTTTCTTATGACAGAAGTGACGTTAAGACTTCGAGATATATTTATCTAAATTAGGCTTAGTTGTAAAGCAGTCGAGAAATAATCTTACTTTGGATGGAAATTTATAAAATAATATGAAGACAAAGTTAGTTGTTAAAGTTGATTTTTATTAGAGAATTTTATGAGTGCTAAAATACTAAGATGACATTGCTGAGTAGTAATGAGTATAATATATTTTAGTTATTTTATATTTAAGCGCTGAAGTTATGAGCTAATATGAAATGTCATTTCGAAATGAGAATTCACTTATCGATGAATTGAATACCGGTTGGAAGTCCCCATTTAAATGACGTTATTGCCACCGCGACTTCTATGTATCTCCAGACATACAGTCTACCTTAAAATGAGTCCATAATCGCAAAACTAACTTACGAATAGAAATAGGTTCAGCCTAGGTTCAAAATGCAAAAATAAATTCACAAAAACAAACAGATCATTTATAATTCAGGATATTTACAAATAAAGTAACGATCAACATAAAATTACAATAAAATATGACATTCATCATCATCGGCGTGTGAATTCATTTTTCCGCTGACAAAAGTAATAAACGTGGCTATCTGTTCGCCCCTTGGGCGGTAATGAATCGTCACATAAAGGGCATAACCAAGTGGAAAGAGGGGCAGCCCTAGCGACGGGACAATGGGGTTTGATTCTTAACTGCGAGCAATATAGTTACATGCTTGTAAAAAAAAGAGTCATCATCATCATCAGCCTATATTAAGTACTGAACAATTTGAGTGAGTTCTAGAATATGCTACGCTAACGTTGACGTAAAACGATCTTTTTCAAGTCACAAGTGGATTTTTCAACCAATATAGAACCAGTTTCACCCCAGAAAATATGGACAAAGTTGCCATTATTTACTCGTTTTACAATTGTTATTTTGAAATGGACAATACACTTGCCGTACCTTGTCAAGATTTTGAGGCACTCATTCCGGTATCTACACGCTCTATGGATATTGGAAACTAGGAGCACATTACGAAAATAATGTTTTATTTTTTATTTTCTTTATTTACAATATAATTTATTTCTCTTCAAATGATTTATTTTATTTGTAGTTTAATTTCGCTCTTAATTAAATGAATGAGTATGAGTATGAATTTAGATAATAATTTAATTTTAATATGGAAAATTATTATTTATCATACACCACCACTATAAAAGCATTTAAAGACAAATTTAATAAATGAGTATGAGTATGAATAAAATTTTAGATTTATGGCAAATGTCGACTCCATAGCTTGCTATTAGTCTTACCGTGCGATGACAACTCCGAGCCCTGACTATAAGTAAGAAAAACTAGAGGAAAAATATTACATTTTGTGATTAATTTACTTTTAGTCAATATACTACCTTTTGCCTTGACTATGGTCTTCAAATGGTAAAAAAATATTTGCTCGCAGCACGTTTGTGACCACTATGGTAGTGGTAGGGGAGAGTGGGGAGGATCCGTACACTTTTTACTCTATACCTCGTAGAAAAAAAAGTACTGGCAATTTTTAAATGAAATCAATGCTGCTTGGTGGCTATATTATCTGGCTTTTATAAAAGTTCAGCTTAGAGCTAATACAAAGTAAGGTAAGAACGTCAGATAGTTTTTCCCAAAAAATGAAAATTGTACGAAAGCGCCCCATGCGTGGGGTACCTTCGTACATAGTACTTTTTACCACAGTATTAGTTTTGTTCTCAACTGTCTGTATTTATTTACAAATATTTTTTACATATATCGACGACTTCATTTGGAAATAACAATATTCTCACTAAACAAAAATATTGGGGTACATTCGTACAGTAAGGTTCTCATACATTCTTGGCTGTACGAAAGTACCCCAAACAAAAATGAAAAAGTTAAAACAAAAAATAAAAATAACCGGTATCCTAATCATAAAATAAAACATTCCGTACGTAGCTCAAAGATCAGCTTATGAAGTGTATTTAATTACGTGTGTAACTGAGCAAAGCTTTCTGAAATAAATGCGTTTAAAAATGACTCTTATAATTACTTTGAGGTGTCAAAAACACGTTTTAATTTTTTTTGAAGAAACTAGCTGCCATATTTCCACCCCTTCTCGGTGGTGAGTTATGCATATTAGTGTCCGTTATACATAAAAATATTAATATGTTCACGTGTCGGATAGCGGAGATACGACCACTGTACGAATGCTCCTGCTGTACGAATCCTACCCACTCTCCCCTATGTGCCAGTGAAATACGATCGCTTTTTCATTGCATTTACCTATACTAGCATGTTTAATTGCTTTGACCTTTCTCTTCAAAATAGACTGGATAACAAGTCCGAATTTTCACTCTGCACTGGATAGATGACACATGAAGTTTGGTTTTCAGTCATTTTTGGTTCTTACGAGCTTTATAAGCCGAAGCTCAGTATCGTTCTTATGCTTGCGGTCTACAACCCAAATGTTTGCGTGCCTAAGACTTCAATGCGGTGTCCAAAACATATTTGTGATAATAGGCCGCTGTTACTTTGACACCAGACTTTAAAAAATCTACTTCGTAACACTTCATATCGTTCACCCTGTACGTTGGTAACCCTAGCCTGTGATTAGTCAAGCGCCGTTCCCGATAACACAGGAGCTCTCTCCCGACTTAGCGAATATAACCAAATGGAAAACGTCCTCATTGGGAAAATTGGCAAACTTACTAATAACACCACATGTCCAATTTTGCTTCTTCACTACTTGTCAAAACTAGAGTTTCCTACGTAAAATGCTTCTAGTTATAGTTATTAATAAGCTTTGAATAAATTCATAATCCATATTCAGTTTGTTTATGATATATTACTTACGTACTCATTGTTTCGTTGTGTAGTTTATTACGTTTAACACAATTTAATGTGCGCTAATCTTAAATAAATATTTTCAGCGTCGATTGCAGACGCAAATAAAATGAAAAACCTGGCTTCGACGAGTGTGTGTGACTTAATGTAGTAATTGATATTGGACGGTGCTCTCAGGTGCAGCTATTGAAAAGTATGATAATAGGGAGGGATGTTGATAGGATTATTGCTTTCAGATATTTATCGTTTTTTATCAGCAAAGTTTATGTGAATCGTGAATATGATAATTATTTTATTTCGTGAATATGATAATTATTTTATGTTATGTTTACCTAGTTGGTTACTAAGTTCTGTTCCCAGAGTTATATTATATTATATTTTAATAATTATTTGTTTACATGTTTAGAAAGCGTATTCAGCGTGGATGAAAATGTAATACGTACAGAAGAAATTCAAATTTTAAATCGCACATTTCTTAAATTCCTTGTAAACTTTGAGATTATGAACTAGCGTGATCACGCGGTCAAACTTTGAATATCACACTTTACAATAGTGAATAAAAACCAGTGTTGTCACTAACCAGGGGATACAAAAATACGTTGCGACAGCTCTATAATTTAGTATTTTTTAGAATTAGCTTTGTAACATGTCTGTCTTTTTAAAAGTAATCTTCTAAACCTAAAAAAAAATTATGGTCCAAATGTCTGGATTGTTCGTAGCTTTTTATTTTGGCTATCATAGCTGCAACGTACCACATACTCGAATAGGTATGGGTTGCGTATATGACACGCGTGAGAGGGCCATTAAGCGTCGCGATTGAATTAGCAGTGTCGTCGCGCACGTCGGGATTCATTGTTTGCAATCTAATCGCGACGCGACGCGGCAGCTCACGACACTAATAACGTTAAACTGAAATATCCGTGTCGACGTGAGGGTAGTCCTTCTTTTGCTTTTATGTTTGAAAAGGATGTTAATTAAAAAAATAGTTTTTTCATCACACTTGCTGTCTAAGCGCGCCATTGCTTGCATGCGTTGCGGGAGTAATAGAAAAGTGAAATTCCCTAGGGAGTAATAGAAATTTCAGTACGTCATAGAATAATATTTTGTCTTAAAACTTATATTTTTGCCCGCAAGTGTGATGATCTGACATGAAAACATCACGGTCGGTAAGCGGAATACTAACTCGATTCACTGAACAATCTCGTTAGTAATTCCGTACTTACCTCCCTTGATGCACAATGTACTATTTTTGCTCTGATAATCCCATTATAGATACACATGAATATATTATACCTACAGCAACTCTTAAAGTTAAGTTAAAGTTATTTTTCACAAAAAATATCTATTAAAATATTAACTAAACTAAAAACCAATCTAGTTTTTCCGGCGTGAATTACATATACTATTCTTCGACCATTGAACAGTAGTAGTTTTAAGCGAGTCATGACTGATTTGCAATTTTCTTTGTTACAGGAACAGCCAATATGAAAACTTTCATGTGGAACAGAAGGGCTACGATCAGATGTACGACGGGGAGGATCTGGAAACACCACCGTCACCTGATAGACCCCCGCCACGACATATAGGTATGGGGGTTAGAGAACTTACCAATCGTACCGTACGGTAGAAAATTTGGTATATTCCATTTCAAATACCATGGCCCGATGCCAATGCCACTGCAAAGTTTTATGTGGCATCGGGCCATGGTATTTGAAATGGAGTATAACCAATTAGGTACTGACTGATGACACTGATAAATTGTTAAATATTTTGAAACAATACACGGCTTGGGCAAATAAAGATGCATCCTTATCAAATGTGCCTTCCTCCTTAGTAAGCTATGCTCGAGAGAGAGCTATGCGTTAGTCTTATACCTACCTGTTCAGAGATAAAAAAAATCAAATCATCTGTCTCGATGAGAACAACCATTGATCAGTTAAAACGACCATAATATATGATTAATCCAGCCCGCGAGACCATTTCTCTTTCAACAGTTCCGGTTGCAAAATAGTCTTTATATCGTCTCTACATATACCCGCGGACGGTTCGGAGCATTTTGGCTTTGGATAGTATACTTTAGTGGGCCTAGGCTACTCGTAAATGAACATAACAGATGCATCAATCGACAGGTCGTCTGCTACCAGGCTGAGTGTGTACGGTGTAGTAGTCAAGATACCATTGCTCAGTCGCGAACGAAACGCAACGCAACTGTCGTTGTCGCACTAATAAGAAAGAAGTTACAGAGAAAGAAAACTATGATAGGTACCTACGCCTAGCATTGTACCTAGGAGGAGTTTCATAAGTTGCGACACTTGCATAGAGAATGTTCTCGGAAATCTAAATTTACCAAGCAATCTAATCAAGCCAAGACCGTACGAGATACATGCCTTATGAGAGTTATGAGTTTTACTGCCTTGTCTACGTAGTATATTTACAATTTCAAATAATTATTTAGAACACATTTTTATAAGTTCTCATGGAAACATTCTCAATGAGAACTTGCTCTTAAATTGTCATGAAAATTCTCGGTTTCCAAGTATGTTTCCGCAATTTTGAGAATGTTCTACAACTACCTACGCCTACTACATTGCTACCTACGCCATTGAGGGCAATAGGTAACTTGACTACGCACACAGTCGTCTCTATACACTGCCTGGAATGGTGGGATCGATATATGTCTAGTGGTTATGATTATAACAATTTGTAAAAATTTTGTGCAGTTCATCAGAGGGGATACCACGATCTACTAATACGATTCAGTTCTAATCTGAATCGCGATGTGTCAGTTGCATAGAGTAAACTGACAAGCGGAACCTAAACCTAATCACATTTAAGAGATCGCTCCTCTCGGGTCCCTGCTCTAGGCCTGATCTGCAAGTAACCCATAGAAGTGACGTCTTTACTCAATGACATAATATGTCGTAGACAAGTACATCAAAGCGGAACTACCATGCCTGAGCGCGCGCTACACCGTGGCGCTGCTCGCCTGCTTCGGCTTCAGCATCATGTTCGGCATGCGCTGCAACATGAGCATGGCCAAGCTCAAGATGACGGAGAAGCATAACGTGAGTGACACAGACCTTGTAGTAGTTGTAGTAACATATCGGTTAAGTTATATCCTGACGTATCGGGAATGACGTTACACCCGTGGTCGCAGGCAGACTGCCTGAAACGTCAGGATATAATTAAACGTAAGTTTACGCGATTAAAACCCGTTTGTCTTTAAAATATGAGTGATAATCGTGAAAGTTTAAATCAATATATATCTGTTAAGGGTTAGAGTAGGGTCAGCCGTGTGGTGACGGCAGCAAAAATACATTTGTAACCACCCTAACTCTTCCCGCGGATGTCGTAAGAGTCGACTAAGGGATTGGAGTGTCACTGACCATTCTTTGATTTTATTGATGATGGGCAGCAGCGTCATCATAGTGGACATCGAAGGTCGCGTTACTTAGCAAGGCGATAAAAGTTGTATGATCCTTTCCTTCTTATAGAAATATTGATAAAACGGAAAGGGATAAACGGTTCTAACCGTAAACATAATGTGAGTATTTTTTTGTCTTCATTACTTTCATTGTCAACAGACATCAACTGGCGTCAAAGAAGACACGCCATTCAACTGGACAGTAGAAGTGGAGGCGTCCATAGATTCCTCCTACTTCTTCGGCTATTTCATCACGCAGTTGCCAGGCGGGTTCCTGGCGTCCATGTACCCTGCCAACAGGATCTTTGGGGCGGCTATTGTGGCGTCCGCCATCTTTAATATGGCTATACCCGGCGCCATGGCTGTGGGGCCGACTGCTGTCGTGCTGTTGAAGGTCGCGCAAGGATTTGTTGAGGTAAGTGTAATGATGGAATTTAGACCTGTCAAAATGTACCTGCTATTTCTTCGGTTATTTCATCACGCAACTGCTGGGCGGGTTTCTGGCGTCCATGTACCCTGCCAACAGGATCTTCGGGGCGGCTATTGTGGCGTCCGCCATCTTTAATATGGCCATACCCGGTGTCATGGCTGTGGGGCCGACGGCTGTCGTGCTGTTGAAGGTCGATTTGTTGAGATAACTGTAATGACGGAATTTGCATTTGTCAAAATGTAGGTAAATGTGTCAAAATATTAATATACATAATATATCTAACCGAAATTACTTATGTTTTTAATATATTTATTTTCAAAACTACAATTTATGTACATAGATCAAATCTAACTAATCTACTTAACCTAACCTATATCTAAGATTGGCCCTTGTGGCATTGTACCGAGGATGCTGCGGCTGAAAATGCCGAATTATTAAAACGTAATAAATATAAGGGCCTCGGCAAAGAGTACGATATTGTACCGTTTGGCGTAGAAACTTTAGGTTCTTGGGGCCCCAGCGCACGCAAATTGTTTGCTGAGATCGCGAAACGTCTGGTTGATGTAACTAAAGACCGAAGAGCTGGCGACTTCCTCGCACAACGCATCAGTATTGCGATACAGCGAGGAAATGCCGCCAGCACCCTTATGTTTTAAGATTGTTGAAGTGATGTAATCGAAAAACTTTTGATTCACAGTGATGGATTTTAAATTTGGTCTGATATTTTTTTTGTCTCATGCCATTGGGTAAGCGGTTGCCTGAACTGGACACACAATCATAACAACAATTTTTATAAAATGTTAAACGTTGTAATTCCTCTTCTGCATGGCTCTCCCAGTGGGTAGATTCAAATATTAACGAGAAGTAAGAATATAAACTTTATTCCGGTCCAACAAAATTCTTTCGAGAAAATACCAATTTACGAATATGACTTTTTAATTCCGTATTCCGGAAAAAAATAAATGATTTATCATCGCTTAACATCACATATTCTCGTCCTCACACCATTCAATAACTAGATAAAGAGGGTGCAGATGAACATGTAACAAGTGAAATGTCATACGTTTAAAATTTTGAACATTCGGCATTGAACGTGCCACAGCATGATGATGCCTATTACTAACGTCCCGAATTTCAAAGGCCTGTCCTACGCTCGTCACGTTTTGACGCTCCCCTTCCAAAGGCAAACAACATTTTGCATATTACAGCTTTTCTACATGGTGTAATATAGTCTTTAGGAATGCATTAACAGCGCATTAGTGCCGCCCGGTGGTTGGTGTGATCCCTTATTAATAAATGTAAACAGCAACGGATAATGAAATTAGCATGTAGCATTATAGTGGTATACATTTATTCAGTATAAATTAAGAAGAAAGTATTTCGTAAACTTTAGCAGTCTGTGGGCTCGTGCCTAGTAAATAAACAAACATACTAAATGTACCTATTTCGTACGTATCTATTTTGATGTTGTATGGAATGTACCTAATATGTATCTACCTAAATGAGTTTTCAAATTTGTAGGATAATTTGAACAGTCTTAATCTATTCCTATGAAATTATTCTTAGCTATCTGTAATTACATTGTTTTAATTATAGATTACTTTTTTTAATTGCTAGTACGAATACTAGGAGTAGTACAAAATAACGATTTTCGTTAGAATCACGTTTGACTGGGTTTACAATTTAGCCTCCCATCGTATCCATTCTCAATCGCTCTCAAGTACAGTCGGCATCGATTCCGATGTTCAAAAGCTTCTTTAGGATTACGGCCCCGTTGCCATGGCGACGTATTTGCGCCCGTGTATCGCGACTTAGCTGACTCCTCAATACCCATGATATCCCCTTGAATCTGATCATTGATAACTGTGGATCTGACAAAAGAATCCTATTTTATGGGACGCTTTGTGAAGATTTTCTTTTCACTGTATCTCTGAGAAATATTTAGTTATCTTCATAAATGCTAATAGTATACCTATATACTTCCCGTTTGTTAAATATCTCGGTTTTGTCTTTTTTGGCTACAATAGTAATGTTAATGTACATATTTATACGAAACTCTGGTTGAATCCAAACTTGTGACAATCACGATGTAATTAGGTTGGGATGTAATTATTTGATTTTAGGACCTTTTGACTCTGAAATTCTTGCATTGAAAAGCACACGCAAATTTTAAAATTATAACTAACGTGAGACTAAAACGTATTAAAATATTATCGAACCGGGTTACTCGCGTATTTAAGTCGATGATTGCTCGACATGTTTCGACCCATTAAGAGGGCCCTCGGCCAACCCCCGACGCGTACTGCGGGCCTGCACTGCGGCGTACATTCAGGCCACGCGTATAGGTTTGCATTTGTTTAAAGGTGCATTCAGACCAAACGAGCATTCACTATTCTAAGCCCCTACTCTACGAAATTCGATCGTTACACGAAACGTGATTCGTTGATTTCGTAGCGTGGGAGATAGAATAGCGAATGCTCGTTTGGTCTGAATGCACCTTAACATGGACGCCCCGCCTGAACGTCTACTCAGGCCTCAGACTTAGGCCATATACTTATCGCTTTTGGAGCATTCCATGGGCTGTCCCGTACAAACGCGTGTATATTTCGATAATTTGAGTTTTCTTCCAAGTTGTTAGTTATTAGATATACTCTTGAGCAATTTTTGACTCCTCTAGTCACGAAAAAGAACTTCGATAAAACCAAAATTTTGAGAAAAACCGTGTTCGTACGTGACATCGGTGGACTTTTTCGTGGAATGCACCTTTTGCATTTTACTGAATCATATTTATCCATCCAGGGCGTGACATATCCGTCATGTCACGGCATTTGGCGCATGTGGGCCCCGCCACTGGAGCGGTCGCGGCTGGCCACGCTGGCCTTCTGCGGGACTTATGCTGGCATCGTCATCGGCATGCCGCTGTCCGGCATGCTATCCGATTATATAGGCTGGCAGGCCCCGTTCTACTTTTATGGGGTCTTTGGTCTTATATGGTGAGTTTGAAACAGTATTTGTCTAGTGTATTAGCTAATTTCTTCTGTTTCCAACGTCATGAACAGCCTTGATACACATTCTTATCACATTGTTGTTACGAATACTGGATGGTGTGTCATTTTCGTATTTACTGCATTAGAACAGCAAGTGATAAAATACCGATATCATCGTCACATCACCAAACACATCACATATCTTATTTTTTTTGTTTAAACGAATAAAAGTACATTTCTTATAGAGATGTTCCATGTTATTGTAAATTGTATCCTTACTCACCCAGTATTATATCTATGATGATTATTTACTTGAATAAATAAATTTGATATCCACAACTTGGAACTAGTGCAAACGAATTCGTAGTAACACATATCTCATGAAAAGCCACTTTTTGCTATGTTGACTCCTGGATGCTTAGCCAAGTTGCCAAGCGCTAGCGCTTAGTAGCGTATCGTAGTTTTCCCTCTCTGTCACTCTTTCATATTAGAGCGACAAAGACAGTTAGCTGCGATTGACGATTAAGCGCTAGCGATTGGCAACTTGGCTAAGCGTCCTGTTCTTGTGCAGGTACTGCATGTGGCTGTGGCTGGTATTCGAGCGGCCGAGCAAGCACCCACACATAGCTGGCAAGGAGATGGCGTACATCGAGCAGTCCCTTGGCACTGCCACACAGGCCCCCATGCCCAGCTTCTGGGGCACGCCGTGGAAGGCCTTTTTTACTTCGCCCCCCGTAAGTTCACCTCACATTCATGTGGTCGGTCGGTCTCACGTCCTAGCAGAATCCATACTTTCCGGCAAGGAGATGGCATGGGCACATGAAGCATTCGGTCGATAGTTCCACGCAAGCCCCATGTCCAGCCTTTTCCTTAGTCCTCCGTAAGTGGACTGGTTTTTAAACTTTAAACATCCATCTCTTTTCCGAAAATTTGATAGTGGTAAATTTGGAATTTATGAACGTATCAACGGATACGGATAATACGAGTATTTTGGTATATCATGTAATGTTTTTGTGTCATGACTAAAACTATGATTCTTTGTTGCAGGTATACGCCATTATTGTAGCCAATTTCTGCAGAACGTGGAATTTCTGTTTGCTAGTTATTTTCCAGTCTGCGTATTTTAATTCAAGATTTCAAATGCAAATTACTGAGGTAAGCGACAGCCTAATTAAAAACTTATGTTATCATTATCAATGAGGCACCAACCATTCAACTCCATTACCGTATATCGTACAAACTATGTAACGGCGAAAAATATAAAAAAATATCTTACTTTACAAAATGAACCATGTTAAACATAAAACTTATTTTACCTAATATATGACTAATATTTGTATTTTTCTTGAAACACGTAAACCTAACAATATGTACAAATGTGGTGTTTGTTGTAGTCTGGGTTCGTAGGCGCTATACCCCACCTAATCATGACGTCACTAGTGCCGATCGGCGGCATGTTGGCCGACTACCTGCGCAAGAGTGGCACGATGACCACCACCAACGTGCGCAAGCTCTTCAACTGCGGCGGGTTCGGCTTGGAGGCGTTCTTCTTTGTTCTTGTGGCTTATGCTGATAATAAGGTTGGTTTGAGGATTGTTCTTCAAGAATTGGCGATGTAACAAAATTGCTATTTTGTGTTTTAAAATTATGTAACTGTTATGGCCAAGACTGTACGGTCGGTTGCAAAGTTAGCGTATCAATAATTTATACATGAATTTAGGTACACACTTTTCAAACCAATATTAGCTATTACGATGCGACCGAGTTTTAGCTTAGCCTCAAAGTCATTGACAAATCCAAAATTTTGTGATGTAGCCTACCTAACAAGTCTCAATAGTCAGAGCGAACCTTCATATCCTTTTCGTAACTTAACGTAAGTCGAAAATGTTAAACCCAAAGTAATTTATCTTTGTTTAGTACGTGGCAACTATAGAACTGACCCTGGGCGTGGCATGCAGCGGCTTCGCTATATCTGGCTACAACGTGAACCACCTGGACATCGCGCCACGATACGCCTCCATCCTCATGGGTCTCTCCAACGGCATCGGCACCATCGCCGGCTTCGTCGTGCCTATAGTCATCAACTACATAACGCAGGATAGGGTATGTGAACGTCTTCTCTCGAAGCACAGAACTCTGATCTTTGCACTATGCACAACTGTACATAGGTAGAATTTTTGAATCCGAATGGAATGAATGCATATTTGTAATTTCCAGGAAGTGCTATCAATGCTGTATTGGTATCTCGAAACCTACAGCGGTTTCATAATTTCCTGGATTTGTATTTTATCAAATTCATAGGGATGTATGCCATAACAAATATGTAACGTTTATGAATTATGTATAATTGTTTACAACGCTTTGCATTCGTGATAGTAAGACACCTTTTCAGTGACACCTTTTTAATACTTTTATTAAAAAACATGTCAATATTGTTTAATACATTTCTAATGCTAAAATATGAAGTAAGTATTTATACTTCACTGAAGTAGGTATGTTCTATAACGTGTTTCAATTAGATTATGTACCTATCTATTCATTTATTGTATTCGGTATTGATTGTAAATAATATCTATAAAAAAGAGACGACCCTCTTGTTTCGATTCGATAATACAAAACGAAAAATACATAATGCAAAACGAAGGCATCAGGCTATTCATAGATGAAATTATTTTGCATTTCCTGCCTCAGTTTAAAGTCCTTACGTTACGAATGCGGCCCCCACCGTATCGCTTCTCGGCGATAGCTGGCGCAACAAAAAGGACATTCGGCCGTGGCTAATTTTAAAAAGGAAATCGAGCTCCGAGAGAGTTGTGTTCGGAATATGAAATGAATCGCTTTGTGGGTGCGCGGCGATGCGTTACTCCGGAGTATGAAACAGTATTTATGAGTTAGCACTTTATTATGGTGTTTCCCTGCTGCGGTAGTGGGCTTCAATACTTTTGTTTTATGCATAGGGTTGCGATAAACATGTTTCATTCATCTTAGAATTGTTACAGTGAATTAGCAACTGTTTTCAAGGTTGAAATCTATCATGAATTCAGAATTTAAACGTTAATCGTACTATTGAAAGCAATCGTTGTAGGTACATAATGTTACTTATGCTAAGGTACCTTATTTAGGTTAGTAAAGATATACATACATACATAAATATACAGTCAAGGTAAAAGATATAAAAACTCGGAAAGTAAAAAAAATATGTATGACACTACTTTTTAGGGGTATCAATAGGGCTGTGTATAATTACGACATATATTTGGCACATTTTGCATCTATACATATAGGTATTGGCAATGTTTACAGTGCCTTGTAGGAAAAACTAAGCGACTTTCTTTCTAAACTGTGTCAATGGACATCGTTGCAATGTATTTGTGTAATTTACTTAATTTCACAGTGTTTTAATGATTTGGTAACCAAAATCCTAACAACTGACCAAAATTCTGAATTCTATGTGACTTTCTTTCGAACCTGTGGACATCGTAAAAATCTGTTTGTGTAATTCACTTATTTCACCCATGTTTTAAAATTTCATCATCATCATCATCTGCCTATGATAGTCCACTGCTGGACGTAGGCCTCTCCTATTAACTAAGCTTATAGACGCATTAGGAGGTAAATGCCCATAATCACCACGCTGGGCAAGCGGATTAGCGATTGATGTGTCCACTATGATGATTGATGACGCTGCTGCCCATCATCAATCTTTTATCAAATAATGGTCAGTGATACTTCAATCCCTTAGTCAACTCTTACGACAACCGCAGGAGGAGTTGGGGTGGTGACAAATGTGTTCTTACTGCCGTCACCACACGGCATATTTAGCAAACCAAATCCTAATAAAGATATTTTTTGGTAGGACAAATTGGAGAAAGCAATAACTGAATGGCGCGAGGTGTTCCTAATGGGTGCGACGGTGCACTTCATCGGTATCACCATCTACGGCATCTTCGCGTCCGGTGAGCTGCAGTCGTGGGCGGAGCCACCGCCATCTTACGAGTCGCCGGTCAAGTCGAAGGACCATGAGACTACCTTCGTAAGTGATAATTATCGTCATAAGTAGAGCGTGCTCCTGAAATTAACTTTTATACTACCTATATGTAATTAATTATACACGCAAATGATGTAATAGCTGTTGGTAGACCTTAATAAATAAAATAAAAATAAAAATAAAATTATTATGTTTTATGAATGGCAGACTTAATAGACTTATATACTATACAACAAATATTTTGGAATAACTCCAGCTATAACTTTTTTACCAGCCTCAAACGCGTTTCAAACGGATCTTACGCGGCACGTACCATTTTCTTCACATTTGACCCCAAATACCCCTGGTAACCTTTTTGAAATGATCTAGGTTCCTGATTTTATAAAAATGTAGTCTTTAACGCATGTATTACCATTCAAAATAATCGAATACGCCTAAACCTGGAGGACTGCATGGCAATTCATGTTTCGGCTAAAAAACTGCCAATTTAGTCTGAAACCACGCTGGAACGCCATTTGCCGTCTGTGCTGGAGCTGCGTCTTGTTAGAACACAATACACATGATACTCTTTCTCAAGCACCTTTTAAACTAAGGAGCATTTATCTTCTCCACAAATTCGGTTTTATAGAAAAAAACCTTAATTTTAACGCTTTTATCTAAAATACTGAAGGTAGTGTAACTCGCTTACATACTGCATCCCACGCCATGGTCGATAGTGAGCTCTGGAACCTAGGACCATTTTTCTGATAGCCCGGAATGTGTTCTATACTTGGTACCCACAATCGCCAATTTTGAACATGATAAGTCTGTTCTGCCTCATACGGATTCTCGTAATAAAAATTAACTCGTCACCTGCGTGCCGAGCAAGTATTTTGTTGGCACTTTACACTCTTTTCTTTTTAGACACTGCGGATATGACACATTCATTGTGGTTGTATTTTATTAAGATGAAAATACTCTTTACTTTACATTACTATTTGATAACCTGTGATTCCTGTATTTTTAGAACTGAGGTAAAATATGTGTATTCGAACTTATTGGACACGGTGTAAAAGAAAAAAATAGCTGACTTTTATCTGACATATTTTATTCGGAGGAACAGGCTCTAAGATATATGTTTTATTTAGATGGGGAATCCATCAGCACCTCTAAAGGGCAGCTCGCCACCAGCCTACGGCGCAGTGGCGCCACCGCGCCCGCCCGCACCCGGCGCTGCGCAGGCGCACGTACCGAACAATCCCTTCGTGTCCGGCGCCTTCTACCAGGCAGAGCCCGTACAACCGCCAGCGCAGCAGTACCCTGAGCTCACGGACGACGGCACTTACTAGACGAATATCGATGCTACTAGATTTGAGGTTTGATGTTCTGTTGAGGTCTGGTTTGAGAGTAGTGTAAAGTTGAGCGTGATTTTGGAAAACAGAAAGAAGTTGCACGGAGTTGTTAAATACGTGTACCTATCATTCAGTTTTCTTAGCCTCTTTAATTTATTCTGATAGTCAGAAATATGCTTTTAATTAGTTGTTTCATTGGAGCTTTGACTCAGATTTTTCTAAATTGCATCATTAATGGCATCGAGCGCTCTTGGAAATATTGAAACGAAACGTTTTCGTCACTGACGACAGAAAAATATTTTTATATCTATCTTCAAAAAGCCATTTACAATATCAATAAAGTTAAGTCTGGGAAGGATATAAGTTGACAAGTCGACTTCATATCTAGTAGCATATTAATAAGGTATCTGATTTTTATTACTGTTTTGTGCTCTTAAGTATTTTCCAAACTAGCTGACCACTTGAAGCGAGCACTTCGGGTGATGAACTAGTGATGAGTAGATAGGTGAAATTACATGTGCTGTTACTCTCGCCATGGTTAGCTTGTACTCCATCATATCGTTATAGAAATTAACAGTACCTGTTCAGATCTTCGTTATTTTTTTACACACTCGGTCATCGTGCTGTATCGTATTCATGTTAAAACTTGTTAAGGTTGACAACTATTTTTATGTTGCTCGGTTTTGACCGTGCTATTTTTTCTTTATAGCTAAAACAGCTATTGTTATATTTATTGACATATCATCAACTATTAAATGTACCTTAGGGTAGTTTTATTTTCACACCAATTGTTTGAGCGTGTGTGGTTGTATGAGCAGCCTTCTACATACGATTTATCTTTGGTGGTATTATACGGCGCCTATTATACTGACATGACAATTGTCATCTGATCCTGACAATTTGCAGAGTATTAATGGCACCTTTCGACCATCGTCACTTGTCGGAGCATTAATATACTTCGAATTTATGATCATTGGATGACAAATTGTCAATTCTCACTAGAAGGCGATGTCCTGCCTGAGGCTTAGCCAATGAGAACACACGCTACTCGAATGTTATCGGCATGGGTCCCATAGATATTTATACATTGCTCTCTTGTTGCTAATTGTTGTAAAATATTTATATCTCTATAAGTATGTAATTAAACTGTTCAAATTTAGATTTACCTGTATTTAAATAAAATGTAACAGTATTATAAATGTAGCACTATATTATGTACTTACTAGGAAACGTTAACTACATAGGGAAGTAATGCAATCATTGTTTGACATGTGTATAATATGTTATTTGTGAGCTTTTGTGTTTAAATTATTTACATAATGAATTGTTAAGTAGGTAGTATAAATTCTACGAGAAGAACAACGCATCCTATTACGTATCTTTCCTATCTGGGTTCTTGTAATATATTAATCATAAAAATATTCGTTTTCATATTATATTACTATCAGTAGTTTGTCCATTTTAGAGGACTTCGTTGTCATACTTGTTTCTAAAACATTTTGTATTTGTATTATGTAGGCCGTTATCTATTACTATACTATGGATTATTAGTCTACAATCTAAAACACATTTCCCCGTCTTCCTAGACTAGTTAGAACTATTTATATGATATATAAATTTGAAAAATATGTAGTATAGCCGATATTCCTATGATTTGTGAAATATAAAGTACCTACTTCCTATGTTTCACATTAGCAAGATATAGATTAGGTAGTTGTTTTTTGTTATTATTCTTGTTTAGTGACCTTTGTAAAAAGCACACAATTGCTTAGATATCCATTTGTGTGTTTATTTTAATAGTAGGTAGGTATTGGATGTGTCACATGGTTTCAGAGATGCAACCATATAGTCAATAATGTGATAATAGACTGTTAAGGAGCAGTAATGGACGATGAAAATAAAATAATTCTAATTAAACAATAACTTCGTAATGTCATTCAATACTAGCACATTATTAGTAGGTTCATGGTTTAGTACGAGAACCCTCATTCCATTGAAAATGCACGAATAGTAATACCTGCATTTTACTCATTCTGTAAATATATACCTATTAGTATTTTATACATATGCACTTTTGTAAAAAATATGCACTTTAGATTTCTCACTATACACGTTTATCATACTATTATCTTATCTTATAGAAAACTTGAATATAGCTTACCTTCTATAAATAACTGCATGCACGCCGTATTGCTTCAACATTTTTATTTCTTTGTCTAGTTTCTGGGTTTAAAGCACGGCACGAATATAGAACCAATAATTATCAAGTCTCACATTCACTTAAACGGTAGACTGCACATTGCACTTTATCCACTCTAAGATATTTAGCCCCAGTCGTAATAAAATGTGTTGATCAACAATTGACACCATATAATATCGTTGAGCAACAAGTAATTTTATCATGATTGTTTTAAAAATGTGGCTTACTTGACAATATAGCTCCACAGCAATCTACATTCGACAGGGTATGCGTCAACGACAATAAGGAACAGCAGGCTTGAGACAATAAATTATTGACTGATGTTGGATAAGAGACTAGCTTAAGAACACTTGTTAAGCGGTGCACGTTAAGATTTAGAAATCGTCAATGACATTTGTGAAAGATGCCGTTATTTTAACCCAGGAGATTACAATTTTATATATTTATGGTATGTAATAACTGTAATAAGCTATACATAATGGTCATTGCTTCTCTGCATGACATATATATTTTCGAGACTTTACGGTCTTCTATTGTAACATTACCGAACAGGCAGTGTGATACGTCACCGCTAC
>JALPQI010024195.1:0-13688 GCA_025490895.1 Thaumatotibia leucotreta | reverse complement strand
AATAACTAAACATTTTTGCCATAGAAGGCTATGTGATCTACCTGCATTTACAATGTAGATGCGTTTTGTTCATCTTAATAAAAACAGTAATATATATTTCGATTATGCATTGTAGTACGTATGCATATTAGATATAGGCACATAAAAATGTTTTTATTGAAATCGTTTACTGGGTTTATATAACCACTTACTTTATTTTATTACCTACTACTCACTGTGCAAATAGCTTTCAATCTTAAACTTATTAAACCTATAGCAATGTACTAAAATAGTTTATTAATAACGATATACAACAATAAAATAAATAATTATCATTTCAATACTTAACTATAATTCGCATCAAAACTACTAATTACCTAAATACTAAAAATAAATGTAAATAAAAAAAATGATTTTACGTGTATAACCAAGGATCAACAGTAATCAATAACATTTATGGAAATGTCACCTTTATGTCACGCTCAATACGGGTGTTTCTTTCATCAAGCGTGTGTTGCAAATACGACGTTGAGTAACTATAGCGGCGCGGCGATTTGAGATTTGGTTGTCATACGACGGTTTATTTACGATAAAATGCCTGCAATATTTAAGGCCGTGAAGCCGTGATGGCAGTAAGAATACATTTGTCACCACCCCAACTCCTCCTGCGGGTGACGTAAGAGTCGACTAAGGAATTGAAGTGTCACTGACCATTATTTTGATAACGATTGATCATGGGCAGCAGCATCATCATAGTGGACACATTACTGCGATCGCCAATCCGCTTGCCCAGCGTGGCGATTATGGGCATTCACCTCCTACTGCGTCTATACGCATAGTTAATAGGAGAGGCCTACGTCCAGCAGTGGACTATCATAGGCTGATGATGTGCCTGCAATATTTACAATAGCAATAATATCTATGCATCGCAATTACAGTCCCAGCCAAGACGCCATTACGATACCTATACGATAAGCGATAAGTAATAAATGTATGAGAATGACAGATTCGAACGAAAAGTCGCATGACCATTTCCATACATTATTATTATAGCTGATTTTGGACGTTCGTAACTTAGACTCTTTCTGCGCGAAATAGTAATAAAAAAGGATTGTCGCACTAAAATTGCAATTTTTTTTAATAAAAAAATACGTGTATCTTTTAATATTGATTTATTTCAAAACAGACAATAAAAAGTAGCACTAAAAATATGAAATGTTGTCAATTGGCAGAGTGTACACGAGGAATAATATCAATATTATGAACATAAATGCAGCATCACAGACATGTTAATTAAAGGCAGCTAGTTATGAAATACCAAACAGATTAAGTAAACCGAGCAGTGCGGTGCCTCCAATTAAGGGCAGCCTGTGAAATTGAAAATGAAACCTGAATGCGCAAAGCAATATACCGTGCCTGGATCAGTTTAAAGGCAATGTCACTTGTACAGTGTGTCATATATGATACGGGGGATTCAATTATGTTAATTAGTATTTTCTCCTTTATTCAAATAATTTCTTAGGCTAAGTATTTTATAAGATGAATATACTTTAAAATACAATACAACATACAAAATATTAACACAAGCTGCCGGTGGTTAAGGTCGCAGAGAGAGGAACCGACGGACTATCCGTGCCGTGTCCAGGATTACCGCTTCCTGCATCTGAATAATTAGTATAATGATTACGAGGTTTTATAATTATGACATCTGACCATCGGCCTATATCCGTCCACTGCCAAGACAACGGACTGTCATCCATCGCAGTAGCGTTTGCACTCTCTAGCTCATCATAAATCTTCGATAAATAAATCGTTAGTGACACTTCAATGCTTTAGTCACCTCTTACGTTAGCCTGGAGAATAAGTGGGTGGTGACAAATTGTATTCTTACCTCCGTCACCATACGACGATTTTTATTCATTATTGAAGATTTACGTAAAGTAGCTGTAAACATGGTTGACTCTTTTGACAGTTACACATAAAGCGTTGCTAGCTTTTGAAAATACCTATGAACATAGCAAATGTTTTTTTTTTGCAATAGATTGTAATTCTAAGCAAAAAATTTTTGTCTTCTGTGTAGTACTGTTAGTGTGATGCTAACAACCGTTAATATATTCACCTGTATCGAGTCTGAACTATTTTACACTTAAGGATACCATATTAGCGTGCAATAAAAAAACTTATTTACGCCGAACAAGTCTACATTCCTAAAGATATCGTACTTAATTGTCGTTACAAACCTGTCTCCAACTAGGATTTTGTAATCTCACGCTGATTCGATGTCCCTAAAAATTTAAATGCCCAAACAATACATACTCAAATGCTTGAGGTTCCGAATTAAAATCCCGGTAAATGTGTTTAATGTTGCTTATTATTATTTTTATTACGCTTTGGAAGTCAAAGTATTCTAATTAAGAACAGCAGTCCTAGCTAAAATGCCATTTTGCAATCGTACAATCAACAACACACAAGAACACAGGCAAAGTGCCAAATATATGTAAACAGAACTTTATTGCCTGGACATAAAGGTGTGTATACATATTTCTGGCACTTTGTCTGTATTCACAGCTGTGTTGTCGATTGTACCTATACAATAAGCGATAAGTCACGTCCAAAATCAGCATGACATGACAAGTGATGTTTCATACACATAAGAAAACGACGAAAAACGGAAACAAGTGTCAAATGTCGCTACCAAACACAAATGACATTACCGGAAGATTTTTTGATTATAGTGGCAGCTCTAAATCGGCTATGTGACGTTACTTTCCCTTTAAATTATTTTCAAGAGCCTTGAAGCTGGATTAATGATGAACATGTCAAAGACTAAGCTCATGACCGATAGTGCAACAAGAAAAATAGAAGTGGATGGGAGAGAAATAGAATATGTCCATGAGTATATATACCTGGGCCAAATAGTTTCCTTCCAGGAACGGCAAGATAAAGAAGTCGCGAGACGGACCTGAACCGCCTGCAGGAGCTTTTGGTCCATGAAGGAGCACATGAAGGGAAACCTCCCAATATCTTTAAAAAGAAAACTCATGGACATGTGCATTCTGCCCATCCTTTCCTATGGAGCACAGACTTGGTCTTTGAAGAAAGCTCAAAAATCCAAACTCAAGGTTTGTCAGCGGGCCATGGAGCGTAGTATATTGAGAGTGAAATTAGCCGATCGCATTAAGAATACGATACTACGCTCCAGGACAGGTATAACAGACGTAGCTGCAACTGCCACCAAGCTTAAATGGGACTGGACGGGACACGTCTGTCGGATGCCAGATGACCTGTGGGCTAAGTTAACCACACATTGGGTGCCACAACTCGTAAGGCGTCGCGGTAGACCGCGCCAGAGATGGCGTGACGAGCTTGACGTCTTTGACAAGGACTGGTGGGAGACTTCAAGGGATAGGGATACGTGGAAGAATTTGAAGGAGGCCTTTGCCCTGCAGTGGGACAGTACAGGCTCTTAATAATAATAATCGATAAAGTAGACCGATCGCAGCGCCGGGCTGTGCTCGTCGACGTCACCATCCCCCATGATGAGAATCTCGTGAAGGCCGAGAAGGACAAGTCCAGTAAGTACCTAGACTTAGCCCACGAGATAACCGCCATGTGGGATGTTGACTCGACGATCATAGTCCCGATGGTTTAATAGCGAAGAGTCTCGACCAACATCTTAAGAGTCTCTCGCTAGATGGCTGGATTAAGGGTCAGATGCAGAAGGCGGTAATCCTGGATACGGCGCGGATAGTCCGTCGGTTCCTCTCTCTGCGGCCATAACCACGGCACCCTAGCATACTTTGTAGCAGCCAAAGGAACCAAATAGTTCGTTACACAATATTTACTATGGTGTATTTATATACTCTATCGATACGGCGCGGATAGTCCGTCGGTTCCTCTCTCTGCGGCCATAACCACGGCACCCTAGGTTAGGTTTTTTTTAATGTGTTTATGTGTTTTGTATTGTTTTTGTATGTTTTATTGTATTTTACTTTTATAGACATTTTTATAAAAAACCTAACTTAAGAGAATCGAGAAATAAAGGAGATAATAATAATAATTGATATCGACAAATGTTTAATCATAGCACGTCATTCAACTTATTTTTGGTTACAAAGCTACCACAAAATATTCTAATCTTATTAATGGGTTGCCTTCCTTTCAGAAATGTTTTTACCTTATTTAAACTTCTTGATAGGGAGTAACGTAAGGCAATTCCTGAGCCAAACTTTAGATTTATTTAGATATTTCAAATACGCAACGCTAAACGTTAACTTTGGACTTTAACTCTTAAACTATGCACTTGTTTACTAACGCACACGATTACATACGGATGTGGCTATCTAAATATTAAACACGTAATTTAATTTATTTTTATGAATCAACGTATTGATAAAATTCACTAAAAACTGGCTAAGCGTAAGCCGGACTTACGCGATGAGGTCACCTCAATTCATTGTTATTGATGATTGAAAGGTAAATTGCGGTTTTCGATTATATGACCCTTTAAAAAACTACTTACTAAATCTCGTCATTATATTTTATACACATTTTGGGAGTGACTTACTCGCAAACTATTCAGTTAAAAAAAAACATACGTACGAGTTAGGTAAAAAAAAATTGAGTGTCAATTTAAAGTGCGGGGAGCCCGCAATATTCATTTTTTTATATGAAAATCTTAATGTGGTTCACAGAATACATCTGTTTATCAGTGAGTCATTTATTCAATAAAAAATACAATCATAAAACGAATTTATCGATAAATGATACTACCTGCGACCATGGGTGCAAAGTCATGCCCGAAACGTTAATACAATATAAAACGCAAGTTTATTATAAAACGAAATACAAGAAGTACAAACCTCAACATAAATACAAACTTAAAACTAACTATCACTAAAACATTCAGTTACAGCATCGGCATAGACAATACAAAACACGCACTAATACATCTACTTAGTTCCAATACAATATTTAGTTCCTAAAGTTCAGGAAAAAAGTAGCTGTGACATATGGACGGACAAGAGATGACGAATCCTTATAGATTCCGTTTTTTCCACTTGGCCACTGAAGTTGAAGACTTCAAATTGTTTTGTTTTGAGTACCTACTCTTGACGTGACGTTCAGTCATTACTCTATATGCTCACGTTATTTGTATTTGTAGCATTACGTTGCAAAAAACCTTCATTAAACAACCGTTTTACAAAAGCAATTAGCTAATCTGAAGCATAAGGTCACGGACTGTTAGCGATACAGTAATGACCGAAGTTCCGGGAGGTATCGGCTCGTAAAATCTGCGACTAATCGCCCCAGTATCGGATACCGACAAATCGATATTTGAAAATTGCGTAGCTATATCGGAATTTCACAATGAAGTCTTCAGACAACCAGGTAAGGTCCAAATTAAAAAAAAATGTATAACGACTTTTGTGGCAGTGAAAAAGGCGAACAATCTAATTTTCTATGAGCAATCAACATACATATGCGTATACATTTTTATGACGCATTTTTTCACTGCCAAAGGTTGTTGGACAGAGTACGGTCGAGGAAATTGAATCTTTAGCAGTTTATGGCTCACTTTACGTTGGACGTCTTAGTACATACAACACAAACAATTTAACTTGAACCGCAAAGTGCTAAACATTCAATTTCCTCGACTGTACATAATTATGTTATATTTAGTTTGACTAAAATTCGTAACACAATTGACGGGATGGCAATTTTTGTTTTGATTAAGGCCTTGAAAAAATGAAAAAAAAAATACTCATAGCATTTTTTTGCAATTGATATTCACATTGTTAAAACAAACCTATACATTTTACACTCTTGTACAAAGCCTAGGTATCTAAAATACACGTAACCAACTACGTCTTAGACATAATTGTGTGGGTTTTATTTCAGTTGGTACGACGAGACGATTGTCTAAGCTAATTTCGATCAAAACCATATGTACCCATTCATGGATAAGATTGACGAAACCTGTCACACATAATAAACTCGTAAATAAAATGCCCTTACTCATATACCTACACACCTATGCTACGCCGCAATACTGCAATTCTACTTACTCGTATTGCAGAACCTTGTTTTGTCCCCGGTTCCAATATTCTATAGCTTTTATTTTTATTTACGCACGTTCGTGTTGGAAACGTCCGCGCTTTTATAGTTTATTGCAACCAATACTCGTATAGCCGAATTTGCTGAAATATCTGTGGTGATTCTCTTTGTTTAATAGCGCAAACAAAACGGATGTACTAATATTTATAGTCGCCATCAAATACTTTGTAGCAGCCAAAGGAACCAAATAGTTCGTTACACAATATTTACTATGGTGTATTTATATATTCTACCCAGCAATCTCTGGCAGTAAAAAAGGCGGGTTTTTTAAATGGGAAACCAACTTTCACACCTATTTTATTTTATTTTGCCGCCTTTTTCTACAGTCATACCGGGGCCTATTTCTCGAAAGCTTGTAATTTGTAATACAAGCGGAAGTCCTTATCTAATTAATGGTGTTCAAAGGTGACTTTCACTTGTATTACAAGTTACAAGCTTTTGAGAAACGGGCCCCTGATTGTCCACACTACGTTTGTATATTTTATATTTTTTTGGCTACTTTAACAGTTTACTGCTTTTCTTCCTCTTAAGGCCAACCTGCGACCATTTATATAACATGGACGTGTAACGCCAGCTCAAAAATGCCCCCAAAACCAATTGTTCAATTGTGCCAAGATGGGCAGGACATAGCGCTTATCTTAACACCACGCATATTTCGGCACAACATCTTTGACATATGTTTATAGAATATAGCCAATCAGAACTTTGATGGACCAATTATAACTAATTTTAAATGGCGGTTTAAGTTTTTATAGGTTGATATCGAAATTAATTACCGTGATGCATTGCAAAGGGAGTGACACTTTGAAAGGCAACTTAGTATGGCGTGCGGCTTCCATGTTTTATTTATTCGTAGGGCCCAACCATAAAAGAGAAATATCCAGTCATTGCAATTTTAAGTCGGTGCACAAACAGGTCCTCCTAAAGATAAAAAAAACCATAACCAAGGCACCAATTATCACGATAAAAACACAAAAAGATACCGTCATCGAGATTTGAATTCAGCACCTCCTGCTTTGTAGGCAGTCACTACCTCGGCTATAGCAGGGGTCGTAAAGGTAAATCGGCCAATATCCGTTTGTCCGTCCTTCCCATTCGTCTGTGAACCTTTATGTCAATGGCATGTCGGGAAATAAATCACTTCACCCTTTAGTATTAATTCTGATTTATGTGCGAAAGTTGAAAGAAAAAAATATTATAAATTTACAGCCTTTTCCCCAAGGCTGTAAGTTTATATATATTTTGTTTTTATTTCTAATTGTTTACTAAACATTTTTTCAGATAGTTCGCATATTTAATTCCATGAAACAAAAGAATAGGTTAGAAATTGTATCATCTACATACAATCCTCTGTGTAGGTACCCTGTAACTAGAAGATAGTGATCTAATGCCTGAAATTATCAATTCTAATTGTTCTGCTCTTATTAGACTATTTATTTGTCAATATATCATTTCGAGGATTACAGATTAACTACTTGGGACATTAATTAATAGAAGTTGCGTGGTATTTCGGCTTTTTGTTAATTCTAAAAACAATTTTTTTTTCGTTTCATACAATACATAATAAATGAAATAATTTGTAATAAGTCCCAATATTACAAAGTTCTGTGTTACCTATACCTACACTTTTATGAATTTGAAATTTAAACATTTTCGCACTGAAACAGTCCAGATTTCATTCAATGTAACATATCGTTGCTTATCATGAACAACGCTGTATTCCAAAATAATACGAGCCTGCAATTAGAATTCTACTTCATTGTTAGAATTCAAATTACGACAAGATAGTGTCTTGAAATGCAGCGTTATTCATGATAAGCGTCGATATAACCTTGTAATATTGGGGTAGCGACATGTGAAAGTTAATCTCATGCAGTCATTAAACTTATTGTTGTAATAAATCTATAATGTTAAGGGCTAGACACCAGGCTCCAGTTTCTTAGAAAATATTATATTTGACCTTAATAAGCTTCCCTTCAATTTAACGGAAATAGAAAGAAACGACCTGTATATACAGAAAAAACTAACGTGTCAGTAGTAGCTATCTATCTCATGTGTGTACTTTATTAAATTACGATATTTTATCGTATTATAATTATGTGTTCATAATATATGATTTCAACTACCTAACATTTAAAAAATGTTGCTTAAATTATATATTTATATAACGGAACATTGTCCGTTTAAAAAACGACAGTGAAATAACAGAAAATAACTTACTTGTTCGAGCTTTTATTACGAGCAATGAAAATAAGATTATGCAGCACGTCTTCCTTTTGAATAATTTTCTTTTTTAAAATAACAGAGGGTGCAGTAGACAGAACTCGTTTATGACGCACATGGTTTCCTGAAGAAAAGAAAATCGTTTCACAATTTAAAAAAGAACAGGACAGTAGAATTTTAGCCAAATAGTTAGGTACTTATTAAATTGTATTGTCTACCGAACTATTTGGCTACCTTTGAATGCTACTGTTTATCTCATCCTGAGATTTATGGTTGTTTTACTGTCTTTATAAGAACCTATTTTTGTACATATATTTATCTATTTTCTATAATATCCTTTCTCGCATAGTGCTCACAACACCAGAAACCCAACAATGTATGATATTTTCTTTTTCGTTTGATAAGAGAATTATGATGTTCAAATAGAGGTTTGCGTTCAGGGGAAAAAATAAAAAGCTGTAGTTTGTGAGAAAAATGTTTTTATCCTGTACCGTATCAGAAACTCCATGCATTTAGGTAAAACAACCGAAAAAAGTTGCATCCGTATCGTTTAAAATACAATAATTACAAATTGTTACCAACCGTTATTGGTAACAAAACGTACATAAATAACTGTTCCTATAGGTTAGACGAAGTTAAGTCTCATAGAATTAGATTTGGATAGAAGAAACAAGTTCATTCATTTGTATGGCGGCCGAGCGTGACAGATTTTGTACTGAAGTTGTTACTTGCCTATGATTTTAAATATGTCTCAGGCCCTTGAGTATTCATATTTTTTTGTGTTGTTGCAATTAATATTACTTAAGGAGGCATTATTAATGTTTTTGTTCACTTCAACTTACAAAATTTGACGCCCGAAAGCTGCAAGCTCCGATTAAAGACGGACAACTCAGTAGATTTTACTGAGTTCATTTGACACTCTAAGTAGATACGTTCGCTTGATCTATGGTATATACAGGGTGACATCGGGGTCGTGATCCAAACTGTGAGAAACGTGTTAAGATAGTCTTCCTAAACAATGTTCTCTATGGGACCTATATGAACAAACTTACTTTTTTTACGACTAGTAAAGTTCGTGTTCATTAATATGTATACATTTCTCCTTACTAATCCTTTCCAAATGTGTTTACATAATTATGAAACGAGACTGGAAGTTATGAACACTTCCGCACCGTTCGGTATGGAAACAGTTTTTTTTTTTCGCGATATTCATATTTGTTCCATGGGAAACCTTGTTGAGAATGACCATCTTAACACGTTTCTCACAGTTTGGATCATGACTCCGATGTCACCCAGTATGACATCTGTGTTAAGTCTTATGCTAATGCCATAAGGACTCTACCATGACGTACTCTAATCTGTGACTAAGACCAACTTTTGAAAGTATGATAGAGTTGTTGAGACCTGCGATGGAATGTGTCTTCTATCACCAGCGAGCCAAATATGCTATAAATTTATACTTTACAAATACAAATAGTTTATTGTTTGAATGTGAGTAATAATTATAAGGTTACAGTCATTCAGTAGGTACAGATCGTCACAATCAACCATTATATGGCGTACAATATAAATTATAATTCTAATGGCATGTCATTGAATTTTAATTTCTAGTTTCTAGCAGTAAAGTTAATGTCAAATTTATATAAAAACAAAATTAAAGAAACAATAAAATTATAATAAATAAGTCAACATATAAAAGGAAATGTCAATGTCATGCTATAAGAAATCAGAGCAGAAAATAAATACAGAACAGGAATAAAACAGGATAATTTGATGGAATAGTAATTAAAAGTTTGTAAATAAATTGGTGTCAAGTATAGTGCGCATATCATATAGTATTATTATTTTGAAAATGTTCATTAATGTCATAGTACGATTTATTTAAACACCATTTGAATAATTGATTTTTAAATTCTATGTAATTTAGTGACTTCAATTCTTTAGGTAGATGGTTGAAAACTTTTACGGACATGTACAGTATTTAAGTGCGACATGAAGATATTAATACGTATATCTATGAATGCCAGATAAGTTTCCCATGCATTTGTTTTTATGACATCGTTCTACACCATCAACATAATGCAACTCTTTTTTTTTCAATTGTCCAAGCGGACTGTTTAATGAACCTTACGCTAGCCGTTGTTTAAACTTTCCCTGTGATGTAGATGTAAATCCTAAAATATTGCAAACGTTACTCGCTTTGTCTGCCGACTCGCCACTTTACTCATTCATATTCAAAGTCAAAATCAAAAGTATGTATACAATTTCCGTCTTATTACCATTGAATAAGGTACAGAAGCGTCGACATATATACAACGAGGTATACTTTCTATGGCCATTGTAATAGGTAGATAAAACTGACGGGGCTACTGCGAACATTTACCAACGTAAATTTCGAGTAGTTATCTGTCTCTGTTGCTCTGATTACACCTACGTTGGATGGAAGGAGAGACATGCTCGAAATTGTTTTCGGTTTTTGCGCTAGGCCTTCAGTTACTGTCGTGATATGTAACGTTTAGTTCATCTAGTTTGAAAGTTGGGAGCGAGGTTCTTTGTAACAAAAGTTTGCTTTACAGGACAAACTGATAACAGTCTTTTGTTTCCGTCTGGATAGAAAACACTGTGTTACATTGTGACAACTATTAACAATAGCTATCTAAGTTTGCACAATCAGAGTCCTATACATCAGTTTCTTATGTTTGAAAATATTTAAAAAAAAACATTTCCTTATAATTTCTTACGTTGTTAAAATGTTTCATTTTCCGTTTTAAATGTCCCTTATTAATTAATAATAAAACACATTGTTCTTTTGTGTGGATATTTTTTTATTTCATTTTACGCAAAAGGATAAACAATTTATCTTCGCGCTTCATCAAATTCAACACTAACAAATTGAAAATAAATAAAGGTCTATGGAAGGTTTTCACTTCTAAAAACATCCCGTATCCCAATGGCCTAAGGCAACTTTCCTATATTTGTACAACACTGTTTACAAATAATGTTTACCATCTCACTGTCAGCTTACAAATGTCCTTTTTGAGAACAATTTTGTATTAGTGTTTATTTTGCTTTTTGTTGCTATCCGCCAATAAAGACATAATAATATTATTTATTTAGCTGCTACTGCTATTTCGCCGAAATATTTTTTGCGTAATTTAACTTCCCAAAAAACTTATGGCAGATGTTTCACTTGGCATACCAACATTTACCAAATTATTATTTGCTAACTTTCATTTGACAATTAGTAACCTAGGTAAAATAGAACATGATGATATGCAAAAGATACGTCTGGGTACCATTGGTTTGCCATTGTATAATTCTCCCAAAAGAAACTATGGGAATAATAGTTTGGGAAGCGATAATATGCCATACAATTTTCGGCCACGTATCGTCGGGTATAGTGCAATACCGCGTAAGTAACAAATTCAATTAGGCTCAATTTGAGTGTCAATTGTTTGATATTTGAACTCTATCTGTTTTGGTAGTAACGCGGTATTTCACTATCCCTGACGATATTAGTAAAGAATTTGTTTAATTTTTATATTTTATTAATTTTGATATTAAAATTACAATAACTGTAATACACATAGATAATAGAAGAAACTTTTGTCCAGCAACGAAAAATAAATATTATTATTATTCACAAAAGTTTACATTGTAGCCTTTTAATTGACGTGTCGTAATCCATTATTAAAAGAAACGAAAGTTTTAATTATTTTTTCTTAGAAGTGAATTCAGAATGAATCGTGATTGATGTAAATCGCAAGGCCTGAATAAAATTAATTTATTAGGAACGAAAAAAAGGAACAGCGCTTGTGGTCTAGCGGTAAAACACACGGCTGCTACGCAGCATTCGTGGGTTCGACTAATGAGTTATCAAAAACTTATGTACGAAATATCATTTGATATTCACGAGTGCTTTACGGTGAATGAAAACATCCTGAGAAAACCTGCATACAGCCATATATCTGCGAAGAAATTCAAGGGTGTATGTGAAGTCCCCAACAAGTACTGGGCCAGCGTTGCGACCACGCAAAATAGGCACGTTTGATGTCGAGTTGCGCAAAAAATGGCCAGAATGCAATACAATACAATAAGGAACGTAATTTAAGATTAATGAAACGGTGGAAGTATGATAGAAGGTCGGTATGAGGTGCCAGAGGTATGGAGTGAACGATTTGAACGGCGATATAGCGAACACGCCAAAATGGAAAAAAAATGTTATAACATACGTTTCTTATACTCGATTATTTTAATCTATGTACCTATTAAGATTTCATTTTTATTCAGAAAACTGCATTATCACTTTTCATCTAAAGCAACAAAATAGTGTCATAAACAATTTTTAAGTAACAATTTTTAAGTTTTTATCTCGTACCTTACATAGGCCACAAGTTTCGTGGCCTAAACACTCTACTCGACTAAGAAACTCTTTATTATGACACGATTTCCCTACCTCTAATGTCTAACTCTAAGTAGAAACATAAATATGCAGAAGTGCAGAGCCACGTATGCAATAAAATTTTGGCATGCAGATTTTACTCAAGCATGAACGTGTAAACTGTAAATAATATTATAAAATAATATTCTGATGTTTATATAGCTATGTATATCATAGAGCATAAACTCGGTTTTTGCCAGTAATTTCACCAGTTATTATATCTATGGCCAATAGTCTTGAATCTGAACAAAAGTGTTCTCTAAATCTAAAACCCAGAATTAACAAGTTTCGTAGTGACCCCCAAACACAATATTGAAATAAGTTAAGAAATCTAACTGAAGCTGTAAAATGAATAATGGAATCGTAATAATAACCCTGTACCAATTCCACTTGAACTTTTAATCCGATTTGTCTGTGTGCAAGACCCTGGTTTCAGATTTTGCAGCTTTTTAATCTAGTTAATTAGAATTTTATCACAGTCGATTTTCATTATGGCTCCCGATTATCGAAAGCACCCGCGTTTTTACTAGAATTCGATTGACGCTAGTTCAACATTCGTTACCTATTTAAATTCCTTTATAAAATGAATGAATGAATTTTATGAATTAATGATTGACTGTTTCTTATTGATTTTATCTGTATATTATTGCTGTAAAGTTAAACCCCCTTATTCATAAACGTCTCTCAACTTTTCTTGTCTGTCTTTTCCGTCTTATCGATACATTTCATCGAAAATTAAGAAAATATTCTAATAGCTTCATAGAAAACCCTCAGTGTAAACCACTGTAAAAGTCGAACTTTAATTTGATTGATCGATTTAATGTTCGTCACACTAGGCACGTTGTTATTTATTTTTGTGGTAGACCATTGTTGGTGTTTCTTTTACTACCGTCGTCATCAGATATATCGTAGCGTCTCGAGCTTTCAA
>JALPQI010024194.1:0-13106 GCA_025490895.1 Thaumatotibia leucotreta | reverse complement strand
CTGCCGTGACTTTCAAACATATTAAAATATCTTGTAAAATGGGTCACTCATATAACTTAACTCAAAATGTGGTTGAACAGTGTACTTACTTGTACTTTTTTTTTATGGCATAGAAAGCTAATTACTCGTTAGCCGCCTGATTGCCCATAACTAACTGAATCCTAAGCCACACCTCATAATCATCATCATCATATCAGCCGAAATACGTCTACTGCTGAACATAAACCTCCCCCAAAGATAGTCATAATGACCGTTGCTGCGCGAATTGTATCCAGCGGACTCTTGCGACCTTCACCAGGTTATCAGTCCACCTTGTGGGGGTCTACCTACGCTGTGTCTTCCGGTACGTGGCCGTCAATCACGAACCTTTTCACCAACCGCCATCGCTTCTACGTGCAATGTGGCTGCCAACCAAATATCTCAGATATGCGGTACATTCACGAATAATATGCGGGACTTGGCTAAAAAATTCGGGACGCGTGAGAAAGTGTATTAAATGATAAAAACCGGCCAAGTGCGAGTCGGACTTGGGTTCCATAGCAGCAAATATAAAAAAAATTACAAACTTCTTACAGATTGTCCTGTAAACTAATACATTTTTGTCAACTATTAAGCCCTGTAGTTTCGGAGAATGGGATTGGTCATTTTCGCCATTTTTTTTTAGCTTCAGTATTTCAAGTTTAGTATTCCCTGAAAAGCGGAACAATCGGCGTCCCATGCCAACCCTTTGCGGGACCCATACTTTAGAGCCCCAGAAACGGGACGTCCCACATCTAGCGGGACGGTTGGCAGCCCTAAATGTGCCTCACTGCTACTTCAATTTAGCGATTTGGAGCAAACTTATACACACATCCTACGGCTACACCTATACGGATAAAACTTCTATTATATGCCCATAGTATACCATGAAGCCCCACTATAAGTATCGTAAGGGATTGATGGTATTTAATAACTACAAACTACAAACGAATGATAATACCACTATATCGAGGACCTTCCAATCACACAAGACGCTTACGATATAGAATATAGAAAACGAGGCTAACTGTCAATAAATCCCAAATAACATGATAGAGAGGAAAAGTTTGACAGGTCCCAACAAGAACGGTTGTTGAATACGATAAAGTCGATAAATCAAATGCGCTTTAGAAATTCATTTTGAAAATACATTGAGGTTGTAGGTACATTGAATCTAAATTTAATCATGTATCTAGTCGTCAACTGCTGAACATAGGCCTCCCCTTTGGACCTCCACATGCACCGGTTGGAATAGACCCATGATTATGGGACATGAAGGGAAAGTACCTCAAATATCGTAGATAGGATATATCGCTCAAAGAAGACTTTATTTAATTTTGAAAATTAAATAATACAGCATTAAAAAAATTTGCTTTTTCTAGGCATCGAACCTAATTTATGATGATGACATGATGATGTTGACACCATTTTATGATGGCATTCGAAAGAGTGGAAAAAGAATACCAATTTTTCTTAAGAAACATAGTATCTCAAAATAAAAGAATAGGTAACCAAAAATGTTTGGTTCCAGTTTCGAAAAAAAATGTAGTTGGTTCGATTTCCGGGTGAAACAAGTAATTTTTTGAAATACTTCGAATGCAGAAATACAGCACAAAAAAAAATTCGAGTATGTGGAATAAAATGATTATTTTTTAAAAGCAGAATTACCTATGACAACTATTTTGATAATAATTGCAGAAGTCGATAGACTGCACTGTTCACTTTCTATCAGCAGTCTTGTTTGTAATGGTGTCACGTTTATTGTAACCATGACTTATATAGGAGACAATAACCAAAAGCGAGCGTGCTAAAAATGATTTCACGAATAGCGTGCATCGTTGCCACTACAGAAATATGGGGGTGACACGAAATAATAGCAACTTCTAGTGCTCTTTTATTACGCCAATTTTGCGCAACACATGATTTATTTATGCACGCTTTGATATTCATGGCTTATGTCTCATAGGGTACGCGTTGGAAATTAATATTTCTAATCGACTTGCGTTAGAATAATATGATTAACTTTTCCTCAAACTTGTGTACCTCATAAGTCCCGGCCTCTTAGAAAAAGTGTTTGGGAATTTTAACCTATTTTTTAAAAGAATACTTACCTAGTGAACTTCGTCTGTTTCGAATTCGAAAGGTACCTACAAAAACAAAAGTAACTCCGTTAATTACACTGTAGGTAATTTGTAGTTAGGTACTTAGGTAAATTCAAATTCAAATTCAAATTCATAATCTTTAATGTCAATTAAACAAATGTCAAAATAATAATACAATAAAACAAAAAACAACAATATTTACTTAAAAAATTACACTAATATTTACATTCAACTAATAATAATAATACACAATTTAATTAAGTAATTACATTTCAATCATTACATCATTATAATATCATTTAATCAGTCAACTAGGCATCAAATAATTCGTCTACCCTATAATACGCTTTTTCAATTAAAAAGTCCTTCACTCTTTTACAAACAGCTCATAAGAAGGAGCCTCCTTGATTTCCGGGCTCAGGTGGTTATATATTTTTATTCCAACTACCCTCAATGAGTTGGATGACTTAGCCAACCTAACAAAGACCGGATTTAAATCGCGCCCCGTTTTTCTCTGATCAGGTCGACGCATTTTAAATTCACTCAAATGCCTCCACATGTACTTCGCTACCGCGAGAATGAAGAGGCATGGGACAGTTAAAATTTTTAATTTTGTAAAAAGTTCCCTTGCGGGCGTTAGTGGCGGCACCCCAGCCAGTATTCTAACGGCCTTTTTTTGTAATACAAATACTCTGTCTCTGTCCGCTGCTAGCCCCCACAAATCAATTCCGTACGAAATTATGGAGTTTATGTACGCATAATATGCCATACGGAGATTTTCACGTGAGAGTGCAGGAGCGAGCCTAGTCAGTGCGAACGATGCCTGGAGTAACCGACCGGTAAGTACATCTATATGATTATCCCATTGTAAACCAGCATCAAATTCAAATCCTAAAAACCTCGTGTTTTGCACTTGGGGAAGTTTGGTATCATTAATAATTATGTCAAGGGGCGTCGGGTATTGTCCTTTTAACCAGAAATGGATTATAAATGTCTTAGTAAGATTAATCATGAAACCGTTAACTTGAAACCATTGAGTCAATTTTAATAATATGACCGAAACATTGTCTTTCAGGTCAGAAAATGATTCGCCGTGAACTATGGCGCAGCCATCATCTGCAAACATGATAAAATCACCATCTTGGAACAAACTTATGAGGTACTTGTGTAAATACACCGGAACTTATATAAGTGCGAAATATCATTTGATATTCACAAGTGCTTCACGGTGAACGAAAACATCATGAGGAAACCTGCATTACACCTTCGAAGAAATTCAAGGTTGTATGTGAAGTACTGGGCCAGTCCAGTGTTGGGACCACGCAAAATAAGCAAGTTTGATGTCGAGTTGCGAAAAATGGCCAGAAAATAACAACAACAACAACACCTGAAGGTGCATGCAGACCAAAAGAGCATTCGCTGTTCTATCCCCCACTCTACGAAATCAACGAATCACGTTTCGTGTAACGATCGAATTTCGTAGAGTAGGGGGATAGAACAGCGAATGTTCTTTTGGTCTGCATGCACCTTGAGGGTAAAATGTTGACATTAAATACTTACGTCGACTTGGACCCTTGAACTCGTTTTGTAATTGTAAACAAGCAACAACCCGTGATTTTAAGAACTCTTATTATAAAACTGTTTCATAAACCATTATATTAGGATAAGAAAGCAAGATTTTGTGAATAAGATAGATAATATATAAAATAATTGCATATTTGTTCGAAAACAAGCAACATGTGGCCGAATTCATAGAAGCATTTGCTCGTAAATTTTCCAATTTGCTTGCAAATTCTTGTAACATGTCGAAACTAGTCTAGAGTTATAATTTAAAGGCGGTTGTGCAAACAAAACTTTGTATGCTCAGCAAATTAAGGACACATTTTTGAGTTATGAGCGTATTTTAGATCTATATTTCCGGAATAGGTTTTTCATGTAGGTATCTAATACCAAAAACACACTCGTGTGTTATCAACTATCGAAACTTAATCGCGTACTTACATTTATTAGCTGTCGTGTCTCAGATCCCTTACGTCGAAATATTTGTTAAAATATAAAACTAGGACTCTTCCATTTTGCCAAAGGGCCAATTGGAGATTAAAAAATTGCTAATCGACAACACGAAACTAATACTCCATAGACGAAATCGATATAGTCGGCAGAACGATGCAGCTGTATGCAAGTTGCAACTTCGCGTGATGCACGCCACACTCGGCTTCTTTACCGAACCAACTCAAGAAGACGAATTAGATAAAAACCAACTCTAACTCAAAGAAGTAAACACTTCATGAAGTTCCAGGTAACTTTGCAGTGAGTACGACGCCTTGATTTAACCACCGTAAAGATTACTTACAATTTTTTACTCTAAAGCTATTGGATGAAAATTGGTTTTAGATTTATTGAGTACTATCTGTGGAGTTGCGGATAGGGTAGCTTTATCAAGTTTGTTTTCCCGAAGAGAATGAATTAGGAGCGATCAGTATTGAAAAGCCATTTGTGTTTTAATGTTTCTTCGATTAAGATGTTTGAGTTAGCTTTAGGGTGGGTCTCGAGAGTAATATTCAAATGGCTAAGGTGCTTCAAAAGCTAATAATACTTACTTCTCTGGCGCAACGACCCAAAGTCAGTCTTGGCCTCCAACACCACTTGGCCTGTTTGCCACTGACTCCGGTTCTTGTCAATTTCTCGCCAGTTTTCAACCTGGAGTTCCCGCAGATCGGCATCCACGACATCCTCCTATCGATCGGTCGGCGTGCTATATTGGTTTTCCCTCAAATGATCGTTTCACCGCTCGATCGCTTCCCATACGCTCTATGCGAGCCATTGAAGTCGCTGCGCCTTTGTCTTCTTCTTGTCCTTGCCCTTAATCCCAGTTCATCTGGGGTCGGGCCTCCTTGTGCAGCGGCGCCAGGACCTTGTATCCCGGGTTATCATTGGCAAAATGTCTTGGGCCTTTAGATCCCTCTCAACAGTCGCTGCGCCTTTGTAACCAATGATATTTGGCTCCGCAAAAAGTTCCTGAACTTCGGTGTTCTTGCGAATAATAGATGATGCAATTCTAGATTTAATATTACGGCAATGTACGTGTAACTGGGGGATCTGATGATGGAGTCCAAACGTAGCCAGGTTGGAACGACTCATCCTCTCATTCATAAACCTCTCCTAAATTACCAAGCTGACAAGTATTGTTTGTCCCTTTTAGTATTTTCAATATGTCGGTAAGACCGAAAGGGACAAATATACTTAGTGACTTGCTAAGTATGGAGACATTTATGAATAAGGGTGTTGTATAGTAAGTAGGTAGGAACTAAATAAAAACACGCAATAAAATACATGAGTTGGCTTCATCGCTTGAGTTGTTTGATTCAAAAATGTACATTTTATAACAACGTTTTATTTCTAAAGTGAAACAGTAAATTTTATTTTTTATCGCTTAGTTTTCACGTTGGGATTGTTCATTCTGTAGTCTCTTAAAACGATTAAACACTTTTTCTAATACAAAAACAATGACGGAATCCGTAAGTGACACTACGATTAATGATCGCACATCGCCCATCGAAATATAGCCCCGAACTAGAAGACCGAATTTCATACTGTATACATTTGGACATATGTCACTTTGTTTCTAATCGTATCCCTAGCTTCGTATGAAAAGCAACATCGTATCTTAGCCTAACTAAAAGAATACACGCCAAGGGTAAAAAGATGTATACACGGCGTTATAGTAATAACAATAGGAATTCTCTACCTGTGAGCGTAAGTATGTCCATGAGTACCTATATATAACTGGGCCAAATAGTTTCCTTCCAGGAACGGCAAGATAAAGGAGTCGCGAGACTTACCGAAAACGCTTGGAGGAGCTTTTGGTCCATGAAGGAGCACATGAAGGGAAACCTTCCAATATTTTTAAAAAGAAAACTCATGGACATGCGCATTCTCTCCATACTTTCCTATGCAGCACAGACTTGGGCTTAGAAGAAAGCTCGAAAATCCAAACTCAAGGTTTGTCAGCGGGCCATGGAGCGTGGTATTTTGAGCGTGAAATTAGCCAATCGGATTAAAAATATAATACTGCGCTCCAGAATGGGAATAGTAGACATAGCTGCAACTGCCGCAAAGCTTAAATGGTACTGGGCGGGACACGTCTGCCGGGAGTGCCGGGTATTTCTCAGAGCGCAAACGGACATCTCATTCATCTGGCCATGTTTTTTTGGAAGTGGCTGCATCTTTTGGTACCATTTTCGGTCGTCAGATACAGCACGCGTTTTTCTATACGACAACCAAAACCAACCTCAAATCATTCAGCTACTTCCAAAAAACGTGACCAGATGAATGAGATGTCCGTTTACGCTCTGAGAAATGCCCTGCCGGATAACCTGTGGGCTAAGGTAACCACACGTTGGGTGCCAGTGGTGCCACAAATTGTAATAATCAGCAAATTAAAAAAAAACGATTTCTATAGGATTGCATCATCAGACCCCAACTTGCAGCCAACGAGACCATATCGTTCGATTAAAAAAATATTATTTATAATCGGTTCACGATTCTCGGAGATATCGAGTAATATATTACTTAGGTACATTACAGATTATTTTTTAAATCTTTTATAGTCACGAGCAGATATAATGGAGTAGCTACAATGTACAAAAATATCGGAAAACGCAATCTAACGCAATGACACTCCAATACCTCTATTGGACCGATATTTCTGAAAACGCTGGTCGCTCAGATATATCTGATAGTGACTGTACAAAACTGAATTTGTATAGTTAATTCAGATCACGTCTCCTGAATCATCCTATAGCATTACACATCGTAACCCTGAAAGATCTTTCACTATTTGCAATTACGTTTAATATCTACAACCTTTTCCAATATTCATATGCCTACCCGCCATTAACAATATCAAACTTCGGCATGGAAAACTGGCCTCTATTCTGTGAGAGTATAAGGGTGAAGTTGATATACAAGTTTTCGACGACCTTTAAAAGTTCATCGTATTATGATGTTAGGTTCGGTATGAATGGAAAATGGCGGAGTGGAATAGTAATTGGATGTAGGGTGGTCTAGTTTTATGTAAAGAGCTATATATGTAAATGCCTACGTAAGTCAGTTTTCATGGCAAATGCTTAAACTAACTAGGTCTTAGTAGATATAGCTGCCCTAGCCCGAAACAAAGGAACGCTTGTGTTATGAGGTTCATTTCGACGATAATACGTAATAGATTAACCGATACATACATCATCAGCCTATCTCAGTCCACAGCTGAACGTAGGCCTCTTCTATTAACTATACGTATTGATGCATTAGGAGGTAAATGCCCATAATTGCCACGCTGGGCAAGTCGATTGGCGATCGCAGTAATGTGTCCACTTTGAAGACGCTGCTGCCTATCATCAATCTTCTATCAAAGAATGGTCAGTGACAACTAAATCCGTTAGTTGACTGCCACCAAACGGCCTAAACAAAAAAATACATAGAAATACCCATAACTCAAGAACGAGTATCCGTGTCAAGTAAATTAACAAATGTTTGTTTAAATGTGCGTTCAGACCAAAAGAGCATTCGCTGTTCTATCCCCCGCTCTACGAAATCAACCAATCCCGTTTTGTGTAGCGATCGAATTTCGTAGAGTGGGGGGTTAGAATAGCGAATGTTCGTTTGGTCTGAATGCATCTTCAGATGAAGTTCGTTTAGTCACCCAATAATAAATCATATATTCTGCCGAGCCAAATAACTGAGATGTGTAACCTAAATGTCAAAAAGTTGATGAAATGAAAGATGAAATTGTACTGTCGGTTCCCATTAACCAGAGACCGGTTAATACCCATTAGCCAGATGTCATTTAAAACGATGTCTAAGTTTAAAACTTTGAACAGAGATTAATTAGAGTTTTAACATGAATCGTCAATCTGGTCAGAAACCCTTTATGTACTATTCCGCATATGAAATGGTTGAATCGTGATACTGCTTTTGATAATAATTTATATTAAAACGCTTCGATGTAACTATATAAACGTATCTACATACAGGTTGGTTTTTATCACCGTTAAAATTTTAGAGAGTTGATTCTGAAGTCATATTTATAAAAAAACAGCTGATGTTTCATACATTTCTGCCTACTATTAGTTGGAAATTTATAAGAATTAACTTTTGACAGTTATAGATTAAACCTTATTAATACGAGGGTAAGGCTAACCGTTTTTCAGATAGTCTTAACGTCATATATATAAGGCTCATTTCTGAAGAGTCAAAAGTTAATTCTTAGAAATTTCCATCTATAATAGGTATCTCAGTGTTAATGACGATGAATACAAAATTACCCTAAATAGTATCTGGCCGCTATGAAGTCAATCTTAAATAGACAGTTCTTATGCGTAAAAATTGTCATTGTTGACAGATAATAACCGATAATAAATAAGTAACCGGCAGCTGTCAGGATTTATGTTATAGCGGTCACGGAACAATAGAGTTTTAATACTGGGTATACGTGAGGTATCTATATCGCCATTATAACATAACTATACTAGCATGTTTTTCTTTAGATTCGCCTTCTTTCTTAAGGTCGCCTTTTTTCTTTTATTTTTTGTATGCACAGAGAGAAAGTAACTCTGACAATCTTTACTCCTACGATACCCTCCTGGATCAGTCGTCATCAGATGTATCAAAGCGCAGGGCCGGATTTAGGGGGGGAAACCGGGGCTACAAACCCCCACAATAGAATTTCGAAAAGAAAATCAAATTCCTACTAGTCAACACTAGTAAAAAAAATTAACGCTGTTCTACCTTGCAAGTGGCTAGTGTGAGTTTTCTTTCTTTTTCTTGTAACCGTGAAAAGCCCTTTGCCCTTTTATTTATAATATCAGCCGAAAGACGTCCACTACTGAATGACCGGTCCTGCGCCACTCGCATCCAGCGGACTCCTGCAACCTTCACTAGGTCATCAGTCCACCTTGTGGTGGGCCTATCCACGGTGCGCCTTCCGGTACGTGACCGCCACTCGAGAACCTTTCCGGCCCAACCGCCATCGATTCTACGTGCAATATGTGCCTCGCCCTCTGCCACTTCAGCTATAGCGAAACGGTGAGCTGTATCAGTTAGGTACTTTGGTTCTGCTGCGGATCGTCTCACGTCTAATACGATTTCACAGAGAGACTCCCAGCATAGCCTCCATTGCCCTTTGGATGACTGTGGGCCTTCTCATGAGGCCCATTTGTAAGCGATCACGTTTCAGTACCGTATGTCATCACTGGCAACACACCGATCAAAGTGCCTACAAGCACTGCTGCAATATTGGACGAAAATATGTTATATTACTTTCATATATTTACAGATATACTACGCAGACTTCGAGCATCCAAACATTACATACTTTAATCCTGAATACATCGAGTATGCGAACGTGTCAGCTTTACGATATAATCGCAGAGACCCCATCCACTATGTGAACTTATATATTAAAATTTCAAAAGTGCTGGGAAATGACGTCTTAGTAAGTTGAATTTTTAGTTTACAGTGAGACAATAAAAATAGCATTAAATATAATATAACTCTCGTATTTTTAACAGACTTCAAAAAAGGAGGAGGTTTTTTGAAACTTTTAAACGCATTCGGGCATAAACGCAGTGCGTTTTTGGATTTTAAGACACCTCGTGTATCATACAAGACTTAATGGCTGCCAAACTAATTTTAAATGTCATTTCTGATGAATCGTAAACCATAAAGGAGATTTCTTTTTTAATTTTGACGTCTTCCGCTCGACCTTGATGATTAATAAAAATGTGTATGACTAAGAATATTTCTCAAATTTTCAATTTGATTTGAAAATAAGTGTGTGGTCGAAGAAAAAGTATTGTATGGAACATTATTTAACTGTTTCAAAAAATTCTCGTGGCGTCTTTAATAACAAATTTCGGCTTCGCCTCAAATTGTTACCCACGCCACTCACCTTTTTTGACCTCTCTTAAACAACGGTTGCATAAAATTTTATTATCTACGCACATATCACTAGTGCTCCAAAATGCGTTCAAAAACTATAGGAAATGACCAGCATTATTACAATCAGTTTAACCCTTGACTACCTACGTCCTGTTTATATCACAAAACCACCTACCTGCGGTCATGGCGACCGCTTCTTCTTATGGGACCTGATTTATTTACTTTGGCGGAGTCTATATTAATTCGCATAATTTATTACGCATACTTCAAATTGGCATAGCGTTGTTAAGCATACTATTTAAGTGGCATAAGCATAATTTCGCATAAACGATTACGCATAATGTATTTACATATAATGTAAACTATCATAACGATGATTTGGAATAATTAGAATGAGCATGATACTAATTGGTATACATAATTAAAGGTCATACCTTTAATTAAATATAATAGATAAAATAATAATGACCGATCATAGATTGCGTAGCGAAACCGATACTATATATACCTAATATTTTGCTTCCAATTTAAAACTAATTTAGACTTTTTTTTACTTGTGCGTTGTGCGTTGTTTGTTAATGGTCTTGACATATTTTATTGACTTACATACATGTACTTTTATAGTAAATATTGATTATTTTATTTATTTTAATTTTTACACACATTTTTACCCTAGCAATTTATAATGTTCATAAATACGGGATACATAATATAAATAACAATAATTTTATACGGGATACAGTTATCGTTTTGCGATCGTAGAAATCATGGTATAGGTAAATAGGTTCCCTAGATCCTATTTAAAGCACCATTAAAATATACGCCCGTATTAAATAGGTACGCACTATGTACGTGCGCCTCATGCGCCTACCCAGATGTCATTTCTTTACTAATACAATTGATTATTAAATACCTAATGTTTTATTCAATTGATTGTATCTGACGTGTTCATTAGGATGTGTAGGAGATATCGACGAAAGCTAGGCTTCAACTTCGCTTCGTCGCTTCGATTAGTCTTTTGAACTTAATTCTCTCAATCTTAATCTGCCTCATTCGCTTGATTTCTAAGTTTATGCTAATCCATATTAGGATGGATAAAGTTATATTTAATAATGTTATGCATATTTCAATTATGCATAATCAGTAATATGCGTATTAAGCATTATGGAATTTTATTATTTTGCCTATTCAATATTATGCTTAATTATTTATGCCAAATCCGTTATGCGAATTCATATTAGGACTATTAATATTAGGCATATTAAAGGAGACCCACTTTGGAGTCTATATTAATTCGCATAATTTATTACGCATACTTCAAATTGGCATAGTGTTGTTAAGCATACTATTTAACTGGCATAAGCATAATTTCGCATAAACGATTACGCATAATGTATTTACGTATAACGTAAACTATCATAACGATGATTTGGAATAATTAGGAAGAGCATAATACTAATTGGTATACTTAATGAAAGGTATAAAATATAATACATAAAATAATAATGACCGATCATAGATTGCGTAGCGAAACCGATACTATATCATCATCAGCCTATCTCAGTCCACTGCTGGACGTAGGCCTCTCCTGTTAACTATGCGTATAGACGCATTAGGAGGTAAATGCCCATAATCGCCACGCTGGGCAAGCGGATTGGCGATCGCAGTAATGTGTCCACTATAACGATTGATGACACTGCAGCCCATCATCAATCAAATAAAATAATGGTCAGTGACACTTCAATCCCTTAGTCGATTCTTACGACACCCGCGGGAAGTGTTGGGGTGGTAACAAAATGTATTCTGGCTGCCGTCACCACACGGCTGATACACGGTACTATATATAACCTAACCTAATATTTTTTCCAAGTTACTGTCGATTAGTACGTATTAATAATATTATTATATACCATATAATATTGCTTCCAATTTAAAACTAGTTTAGACTTATTTTTATACTTGTGCGTTGTGCGTAGGTATAACAGTTAATGTTTAGGTCTAGACATATTTTATTGACTGCCATACATGTATACCTACTTATATTTTTATAGTAAATATTTATTATTTTAATTATTACACACATTTTTACCCTAGCAATTTAAAATGTGTGTATTTTATACGGGATACAGTTATCGTTTTGTGATCGTAGAAATCATGGTATATGTAAATAGGTTCCCTAGATCCAATTTTAAGCATCATTAAAATATACGCCCGTATTAAATAGGTACACACTCTATACTGTTCGCCTCATGCGCTTACCAAGATGTGATTTCTTTACTAATAAAATTGATTTTTAAATACCTAATGTTTTATTTAATTGATTGTAACTATCTGACGTGTTCATTAGGATGTGTAGTAGATATCGACGAACGCTAAGCTTCAACTTCGCTTCGTCGCTCCAGCTTATTAGTATTTTGAACTTAACCTTACTGTCTTGGTTTTACCCTGATTTGCCTCAATCGCTTGATTTCTAAGTTTATGCTAATCCATATTAGGACGAATAAAGTTATATTTAATAATATTATGCATATTTCAATTATGCATAATCAGTAATATGCGTATTAAGCATTATGGAATTTTATTATTTTGCCTATTCAATATTATGCTTAATTATTTATGCCAAATCCGTTATGCGAATTCATATTAGGACTATTAATATTAGGCATATTAAAGGGGACCCAAAATAACCATTCTTGTCTGCCATCGACACACAATTTGTTCAAACATTCACATTCAAAACAAGTTTCTAGTCCCGTGGAAGACGCTGATTATTTGCATGACGCTCTAAATAGGGTTTCATTAATTTTTCGGCCAGTTTCTTCATAAATTTAAACCTTTTTTCAAAACTGTATTCAAAATTTAAATAACTCAACCACCTACGTGCGGTCACTGAGACAGTTACAAAATGTATCTTAACCACCTACATGCGGTCTCACGGACCGCCGATGCTACTTTATTACATTACTCACCAAATCCAAATGAGTGCACGTCTGAACGAGTCGACAGCATGGCCAGCACTGCGGAGGTGCTGGGCAAAGGTACAAGGTC
>JALPQI010024193.1:0-13188 GCA_025490895.1 Thaumatotibia leucotreta | reverse complement strand
TACCAAGTAGGTAGGCTATTTTCGTCCTACCCATATTTAGTTAGAAATTTAAACCAAATGAATTTAAAAACAAAGGTCATTATCCTTTGTTTTACGTTATACATAAAATAAAAGTATTTTGAGTATGACCTCAAACTAAACAGACTGTCCATTCATAATTTTACAAATTATATGTCCTTTAGAAAACAAAATGGCCAGGACGAAGCTCGACCACTCTAAAATAATTTCATAATACCATTTCTTAAACTTAAACTGATTTATAATTTCACTTTACAATTTCGGTCCCAATTGCTTATATACGATATGGAAAATTATTACGTGAGTTATCGTTTGCCGGTCTGTCCTTCAGTCAACGAATAAACCCTAGGCCACTGGAGAACTATGTGAAAGTGACGTTTTAAATCAAGTAGTAACAAATCCTCTACTATGAAAGTACTTGTAATTGTGATTTTCAGTCCTCACGATACAGGCTTAGCCTAGTGTGAGGGTTACTGTTGCTCTTAAAATCTACTTACTGTATTCTATAATAATAATATTTTAGCCTTTATAATGTCCCACTGCTGGGCACAGGGCTCCTCTCATATATGAGAGGGATTGGGCTATAGTCCCTACGCTGGCCGGGAACTTCACATACCTACACCTTTGAATTTCTTCGCGGATGTATGCAGGTTTCCTCACGATGTTTTCCTTCACCGAAAGCTAATGGTAAATATCATCTGATATTCCGTACATAAGTTTCGGAAAAATTCATTGGTACGAGCCAGGATTTGAAACCACTAAGCCACCACCGCTTCATACTGACACAGGGGGACTGTATTCTATTATCTCATAATAGTCATAATCTCTGTTGTTATTATAATTAACTTTGATGTAGTAGTTAGCTCTTTGGTAAATACGAGTAACTAACATTGTATTTGTATTATTTGTATTTAATTTGTAACTTGTGACATGGTTCTAGAGTGCCCTAGAGTTTCAATTAGTTGAGTATACAGTATACACAGCTTTGTGACATTTTTAGCGTCTTTGTGTACAGTCAAGGAAATTCGATGCATTTTCAAGGTCATGTTAATTTATAATTTAGAATGTTTAGAAACGAATACACTAATGCTACAACGTGCAATGTAAAACAAGCCGCAGAACGGTTAAATAATCATTTCCTTGACAGCTCGATTGGAATCTTTAGAGAGAAAGGTATTCAATCTAGGCCTACTGCGAACTTCTCAATTTTTTAATTGCGAGGATTTGTTTCTTTTACTCAAGCAAAGGCAAAGACTACTCGTTTGCGGATTTTGAAGTTCGCTGTAAGGCCGCAGATACTCTGAAACATGTTTGTAATCTTATTTGGCTTCTCAAAGTCAACAAAAAAGTGACTTATTTTATACAGCCACAGGAACAGTCTTGGTGGAAGGAGTGAGGGTATTGCTGAACATCTGGGGCATGCACAGGAACCACCGCTATTGGGGCGAAGATGCTGACCAGTTCAGACCAGAGCGGTTTCTGGAAGGTCCACTGAAACATCCAGCTCAGTTCATCCCTTTCAGCTATGGAATGAGGAATTGTCTTGGTGAGCCGGTATTTCTTGTCTTCAATTATTATATTATAAATGATCACTAAAATTACCTTTATAAATTTGAACAGCTTGAAATAGCGTATCTAGGTCTCTTGGTGTACCTGGGTGCTTAGACAAGTTGCCAATCGCTAACGCTTAATCGTCAATCTTAAACGAAAGGCACCTACCTGACTTTGTGACAGAGAGGGAAAACTACGATACGCTACTAAGCGTTAGCGATTGGCAACTTTGCTAAGCATCCTGGTACTGAAACAAAATAAAGCAAAAAATAACAACCTTCCTGATTCTTTTAAATTTCATACTTCTTTTGGGTAACAGTAGTTAGGTACCTACATCTGATCGCATCTTAAGTTTCTTCGTTATTAATTATGTTTATTGTGTATTTGTGTGGATCTAGTATTTCTTGTTGTAATTCTGTAACATCACCCAAGGGACAAATGCTGCATACTTTGCTAGAATAAATGATCAAGTACCTACCTTTCCATTAACATAATTAGTGGGTTATACTATACCCACCATGGAAACGCCGCGTAGCTGTCAGAAAAATCAAAGCTATTTTAAGAATGAAGAACGTAACTATAGCAACGGTTGCCAAAAAAATAATAAATACCCATTTATTTCCAGGTTACCAGTACGCCATGATGTCAATGAAAACCGTCATAGCGTCTGTTCTTCGCAGCTACCGAGTACTCCCACCAGAAAGATTGGATCCAACCCTGTGGCAGGAACCCCTGAGCGTCAAATATGAAGTCATGATGAAACAAGTTGATAACTTCGTAGTGCGTTTAGAAAATAGAACGTGAAGTATAAAAGGGAGGCAAATTCAAAAAATGTAGGCATGCAAAATATATCCCGCCTAATTTGAACATTTTTGGATATCATAAACGAGATAATGTTCAAAAGTTGCGGATTTTTTGTAGATTGTAGGAAAAATACTAGAAAAAATACATATTGCAACATATTTTTAGCCCTGTACCGGCCGTTCAAGTAAATTTTATTTCGATATTTTTTTTATTTGAAAGTACCTCAAATAAAAAAAAATATAAACCAAAATCAAAATAAAAATTAATTTAATGGCCGATTGGCCCCAACAGTGTAGCAGGCCTATTAACTTTAGAACACCAGCATAAATAGGTAGGTTAGGTATCCTAGATATTAATCGGCTTATGTGATTAAAATGACATTGTGCTCTAAATATGGTTTTTATTCATAGCGATCAGGAATATTTAATATGTACGTAATTTTTTTATACTGTACGTAGTGTACGTGTTCACTAACCTAATATAAATTTTTGCAACATGCGATAAATTAATCAACTTCATTATTGCGACCTCTAAATTCGTTTCTCTCCAGCCAAGATCATCCAATTTATGTAATAGTTAACACAACACAATGACAGACTCAATCGAAACTCGTTTTCGTAGTATAGTAAAACCTGTACCGTTACTTAATCTTACTATACAGTCAGTTATGTCCAGTTGCACAATTTTGCCAGTGTCAAGGTTCAACTAATTGAAACCTTGTCAAAATGACAAATTGTATGGGATTTCTTAGAGTTTGATTGAACGTGTCACTATGACATGGTTCCTGAGTGGCCTAGGATACCAATTGATTGACTATACATTGCTGCTTTGGCTAGAGTGTGTACTGAATGTGAAGTTATATATTATGACAGCAAGGCACGTCTCATGTGCCCTCCACATTCGTATCAAACTCTGCAAATATTTGATGCCTTAAAAAATAATCTTACGTCCTGTTTCTTGGCATAAAAATATCCGTTCGACAAAATTATTGCTATCCTTTTCCCCAGGCAGATAAAAGAAAAGGACAGTTAAGATTTATCTAAAATATATACCCACTTATTCATAAACGTCTGTTAACTTAGCAAGTCACTAAGTATTGTTTGTCCCTTTTGGTCTTATCAATATGTCTATAAGGCCGAGAGAGACCAACAATACTATACTATAAGTATAAAGGCGATAGTATTTTATTCAAGAATGTTGCAGCAGCGGCCTTACCGTGAATTTCGAAATCCGCAAATTTCGTGGATTTGTCTGTGTCACTCTAATGACGTCTTCGTTGGAGTGACAAAGACAAATTCCCGAATTTTACGACTTTGAAGTTCGACGTCTACGTCGTCGGCTCTAGCCTTGGAGAATTATCGATAATCGCCATAAGAAATATCGTAGCGACGCGAGTGCTCACGAATATCTCTATTGTCATGGCGTGATAGTGATTGTTCAGGGTGCTTAGCCAAATTGCCAATCGCTAACGCTTAATTGTCAATCGTAAACGAAAGGCAGCTAACTGTCTTTGTCGCACTAATATGAAAGAGTGACAGAGAGAGAAAACTACGATACGCTACTAAGCGTTAGCGATTACCAACTGGCTAAGCATCTAGATGTTTTTGAGCACCATAAGAGCTCCGATATATTATCGGACGGTGACTGTACATATATTTAAAGCTAAGCTAAGGGCGCGCCTCCATTGACGCGGAGCGGAGCGGAGCCGTGGGAGCTCGGCCAATGAGACGGCATCACAGTGTTTCGAATTTGAAGAATGTAATTGGTCAATTTTGCACAGCACCGCTCCGCTCCGCGTCAGTGAAACCGCAATCTAAATTATAAATAGGCAAAGGATTACGGCCTCCTTTGCCTATTTATAATTTAGATTGCGTCGGGACTACCGGTTTAATTCTATCTATCTATTCAGCCCGTATCCACCCACTGCTGAGTATAGGCCTGTTCTTTATTACGCCACTCTTCTCGGTCCTGTGCTAACCTCATCCACATCTTATTTGTTGTGCGGCAGATATCGTCAGACAACCTTGTCGATGGCCTGCACGCCGACCTTTTTGCCCACCTTAGCCACCATTCAGTAACCTGCCTTAAACGTCGGTAAACGCATTACACAACTGAAGTGGAGATGGGCGGGACACTTGGCGAGAAGAACAGATGGGAGATGGACAAGGCCGGTTTAATTACTAAGAAGTAATTAAAGCACTTGAAGATCACCTACATTCATCTAACCTAATAAATAGTTGAAGATCAGTAGCCGTACCATGAGCTGCCGCGGCGTTATTAACGCGTGTTTACTTTCTATCCATCCCGTTCGTTGGTATAGTTCATTTCAAATAAGAAGGCCCGATTCTACTTGACAAAATCATTAGGCGTCAACAATAGGATTAGTGATAACAAAAGGTACCTGGCCAGACCCTTTTGTGGCATGATATTCTTTGCATACATCGGTGTACGACACGTGCCAATTTGTAGTGGACCAATTAAATGCTAAAAGTTTCGAGTGGCATGGAGCCGTCGTATTTTAAATGGACTATACTCGCGTATTAGTGCGATTAAGCTAGATAGAAAGTAAACGCTCGTTAATAACGTAGCGGCAGCTCATGTTACAGGTATTACAGTGTGCAGTCGAAGACAAAATAAGGGGTATACAAAAACGTTCAAAAATATGTCCCAGTGCACTCTAATTCTGTGTAATAAGAACGTCGTAACATATTTATGAACGGATTCTTTCGATACTTATTTTTGCACTTGACTGTGCGTAACATAAGTAGCTGCCACGTTATTACCGCAATAAGGTGAAATATAAACATAATAATTATAAGTACCTATTTATGAACTCTACTGCACAATACTTTTTGAAAAAATACAATTTTCGTAAAACCACTATATAATTATAACAGCCGTATGGTGACGGCAGTAAGAATACATTTATCACCACTCCAACTCCTCCTGCAGGTGTCGTAAGAGTCGACTAAGGGATTGAAGTGTCGCTGACCATTATTTGATAAAAGATTGATGATGGACAGCAGCGTCATCATAGTGGACACATTACTGCGATCGCCAATCCGCTTGCCCAGCGTGGCGATTATGGGCATTTACCTCCTAATGCGTTTATACTTATACGCTTAATAGGAGAGGCTTACGTCCAGCAGTGGACTTTCATAGGCTGATAATGATGATGACTATATATGAAAATAGATAGCTAAACTAGTATTGTTTCTCGGTTATAAATAAACACTTGCGTCAATGATAATTATTATTTTTCTTGTTCATAATTTTTATTTTGCGTGTACAGCATTTTTTTTTTACCTTGGAATTTGCATAGATCCTTTGTTTACGTTTTTTTAACTTCCAGAACATTGCAGTTATGATTTTTCGAGTTTACCATGACGTACTAATGTGATTCAGTTTTGGTTCAGGGAAAGGGACAGCGATATACCTACGACTCGTACAGCCTTGTCTCTTTCTCGCGACCTAAACTGATTCGCACTAGTAAGTCATGGTAATGTTTTCTCTATTAGTCGGGAAGTTTTCCTGATCATCCGTTTTATTTTATATTAGGTTTCGGCTATATTTTAGAAGAGTTACCAAAGTGTGTGTAAGTATAAAGATATCCCGCAGCAAATTAACTTGTTCATCCTAATGTTTGAGTGGTAAAGAAATACTTACCCCCTTATTCATAACATAAACGTTTTCATCACACTTGCTGTCTAAGCGCGCCATTACTTGCGCGCGTAGCGGGAGTAATAGAAAAGTGAAATTCCCTAGGGAGTAATAGAAATGTCAGTACGTCATCTAATAATGTTATGTCTTAAAAATTATTTTTTTGTTGGCAAGTGTGATGAAAAACATTGTATGCATCACGGTCGGTAAGCGGAATACTAACTCGAGTCATAAAAGCCCTCCGCCTGACGGCGTCGGGCTTCTAACACTCTCGTTAGTAATTCCGTACTTACCTCCCTTGATGCACAATGTACTATTATCCCTTTCGGTCTTATCAATATATATGTATGAGCAAAAGGGACAAACAATAAGAGATGTTTATGAATAAGGGGGTTAATGCGTTTAAGTAGTTAGCTATTAGTATTGTGCTGTGGTATTTTTCATAGAAAATGCTGCAAGCTTACCAATTTATCGAATTAACAAGATTTATATAATTCTTATAATCTTTTTATTCAGTACAAATTTAGAAATTGTTTTTAGATAAGTACATCGGTATGAAGAGATAAAAGCTTAGAATAAAAAAGATAAATTATGGTAAAAGTGCTGTTCTTATCATGACTTGTTTTTATGGATCTAGTTATTTGACGTTTTTACGTGCAAGTATTAAAATTTTGAATTGGATAAAAACACCAAGGAAGTAATAATTATAATTTATAATAATAATATACACTAATAATATACACTTTTATAGACATTTTTATAAAAAACCTAACTTAAGAGAATTGAGAAATAAAGGAAATAATATACACTAATAACCTACACTATATGATAAATGAATTTAAACTTCCGTAAGACATAATTATAGACACCATCTCATGTTAAAATGGGTTCTCCTATCCTGAAAACATAAAAATCTGCTTGAAACCAGCGTATTAGTACTATTTTGTATGAAAAATGGCACCTAAGCCGAAACTGTTACGCTTGAAGATGACTTGCAAAGGTCGATGACCTTGCAGAATTGTCAAATTCTTAAGCCCACACCTATACCCAAATGAATAATCGCACGTTTCCAATCAACGTGACTTCGACACAACGTGATGCTGTCCACGATCCCAATACATGTTCAACTGGGCCATTTTATTTACATTTGTCCCCAATTTGGCCATTTTATTTAAATTCGGACCCAATTTTTTTTTATTTGGACATTTTTGAATGATTTCTATTCAGAAACTGAGGCTCTATTGATAATAGCAGAAAAAAATAATATTCTGAATATTCTGATACCATTTATTCACATATTTTGTATGCCGGTAATAAATTACAATACAAATACCTACATATCTTGGGACATCTTACACAAATTGACCTAGTTTCACGGTAAGCTCAAATAAGGCCTGTGATGTGGGTACCAAGCGACGACATATATAATAGATGGATACGTATAGATACTTAAATACATAGACAGCCACGAACATGGAACAAATATTTGTGATGAAATACACAACAAAATAATGTTCTCGTTGGGATTCGATCCGGAACCTCCAGCTTCGTAGGCAGGGTCACTACCAACTTGACTTCGGAGGTTGTATGCCGGTAATGGTGTAATGGAATGCAAGGATGGACAAAAAAAAATCTATGACTCTTAATTTTGAGTAGAATTCACAAATAAAATGTGGACAACTTTACAAGTAAGTTTAATGGTCCATCTGCAAATGACAACTACTTTAAACAAATCGATGCATTATGCTTATTGAAGCCCAGAAGCCGTACAATGAGTTAGAAAGTAAAGGATACGTTAGGTTTTACTCGATACGTAAATACGTAATATATTCCATTGCGCATTCATCTCACTGTCATATTATTGGAGCTAGCGCGATGGCCTGCGGCCCTACCACGAAACACGAAATTTGTAAATTTCGAGGATGTGTCTCTCTCACTCTAATGACGCCTTCGTTTGAGTGACAGAGAAAAATCCTCGAAATTTACGAATTTCAATTTTCGCGGTAGTAGGCCTGCTTTACGTATCGATATCGAGCAAAACCTAACGTTACCGATACTTGCAAAATCGTGGTACGGCTACTGAACAGATAATTAAAAAAAAATTAAAAAATAGCCAAGTAAGAGACGCACTGCACGGAACCCTAAAACTAGCATTTTGTCCGTAGTTTATTTGTCAGTCCTCCGAAGAATTCGCAGTTCCGGCGTCAAATCTAGACGAGGACATTTATTTGTGTGTACATCGCGAATATTTTTTACTTAGTCATGGTTGTTGTTTATTTAAAAAAAAAGTGTAAATAAACTTGTACTAGATACACAATGAAAATGCATATAAAAATGCGCAAGTCATTGTAACATATGGTATACATAATAATTAATTTATATGTTAATGTTTTGCCGGAATAACAAGGTAAAATGATCGAATATAAGCAATATTAAAGCAAAGTAACTCTTGATTTGCCAAAGAGCGTGACATGTATTTTTTTAGTTTCGTATCGTATTTTCTCAGGGTTCCGCACAAAATGAGTGAGAAGAAGAGGGACTACCGCGAACCACAGTCGACTCTCTGACTGCCTCTCTCTTGCACTTGGAATTTTTTACATAAGTGTGACTGGGTTCTCGGTCCAAGGTAAGACCTCAGAGTTCATGCCCACCTTTCACCGCGAACGGAGCTGGCTCGTTTATTGCTCCGATTTACATTAATTGCTGGCGAAGTGTTAGCATTCAGACTTACTACCGCGAAAATCGATATTCGGAAATTTCGAGGATTTTTCTCTATCACTCAAAGGAAGGCGTCATTAGAATGAGTTAGACAAATCCTCGGAATTTAAGAATTTCGTTTTTCGCGGTAGTAGGCCAGTTTAAGACTGCGAGTGTGACCAAATGTGTAAAAATCAGTGTGTAAACCAGTGTGTAAAAATGAATATTTAATATCAATATATTGCAAATGATTAAGACTTTGGCAAAGAACAAATGCAAAAAAGTGTGTTGGAGGAACCCTACTCATAGTTCGATTCGCAAACGTGTTTTTCTATTGCTTATATAAAGCTTGCGATTCAGTTTTATTTTCATATCAACCGTGAGCCTTACTTAGCGAAGTTCATGTAATTTTTTTTCAAACAAAAAAAAACAATATTTTCTTTTTTAGTTTAAGATCTCCATTTAAAAAATGTTTTGGTTGTTGATTGTGTTGATAGGCTGCGTGTATTTTGTGCACTATAGCCAGAAGATGAAGAAATTCGTGGAACTATCGAAGAAATTGCCGGGAGAAATGCCGACTCTGCCTGTCGTTGGACACGCGTATCACTTAGCTGGAAGTGACGAAGGTAGACTACGACATACATTCATATATTTTTCACGTCACTGACTCAGAAACGCTCCCTTTGTCCTTCGAAATGCGTGCAAAAGTCTACTTTATTCGCTAGCGTGGACTCCAAAATCACTCTCCACGCCGTGGAGAGTGATTTTTTTTACTTTTGATCATGGAATGGATGGATTTGCTAATATGTTCTGAATTCCATAATATATGGTCCATAATATATGGTATCTTAGGAGGTTTTCGAAAGTTTCTGAAGGATCGTTTTTTTTAAATATACCCAGTGTGTACGTACCCAGTGCTAGGCACTATAATTATAGTTCGGGAAATATTATTTGATCGACTCTTATCTCACTTACGACCTTTTGTTTTGCGTTATTAACAATAGAAAAGTGTTCGACTGCTGATTGTCTAGTAAGAGTTAACGCAAAACGTCGTAAGTAAGACAACAGTCGATCAAATAATATTTCTCGAACTATATTTAGATTAGAACTACTACAGTATACGTCTGAAACTCGAAGTCATTTCTAAATAAATCCTCTAAGGGGCTTACTCTGCTTCCTGAAACCTCACTGGCAGCGGAAATGCACTTATATTATAACCACTCCGTATAGTATAAAACAAAGTAGCTTCCCTTTACCAGTCCCTGTGGCCATGGTACTCTACGAAAAAAAAACATCTGTTTCTCATAGTTTTTACATAAAATATTACCTATGATTGATTATGGTTGAATTGAAAATGATAAATGATTTTACTCTGCATTTATAAATGACTAGGGACTTCCGCGACGTCGTCTGTAGATAGGTACACATGCATAAGAGTTTTGGGATAAACACTATCCTAGGTTCTTTCTCTCGGGTGAGCAACTATCTCCTTACCAAATTTCAACAAAATCGGTCTTCCAAAGGTTTTAACGTGAAAAAGATAAAGGATTTGAGGCTTTCGATTTATTTATATTTTGTAACGTTCATAATCACTAGGTATTCAATCATAAAAACCTTTGAAAACGTACATTTACGGGAAATCAAATATAAAAAAAAAAATTGTTTTATTTTTACACGTGAAATTATGATAAGTTCCCGGTACGGGTTTAAAATAAAGAAAACCAGCAAACAATTGAAAGCTTTTATTTGTGGTTTATATTTATAGTCCGAGACGCGAATGCGTATTTTCCCTATTTCAAATACAGTAAGGTTTATAGGTAAATATATGCCTACACTTTGGAACTAATTACAAGGGGAAGAAGGTCTAAATTTGAAAAAAGGTGTCTACATATATATGTAAGCTATTGTACTAGTAATTCCTTTATCTAAAAGGTAATTATATTTTATTTTCATCGAACATGACACATACATAATCAATACATTTTATTCCAATTTATTTAATTTATAAAATACGGCTTATAAACCAAATAACATAACAATTAAAGGGGTTTTAAAGGGTTATTAATAAAAAAAATTAGTTTATCCCTATCATCAACACCTTGTGGATTACAGTTGGATTTGTAATTGAGAAATTATAAAGTTTTAATAAATTAGGAACTTGGCTACCCCTTAGCAATATTATTAGTTAAACAAAATATTACTACATATTGATTTAAACTTTCACGATTATCACTCATATTTTACAGACAAACGGGTCTTAATCGCGTAAACTTACGTTTAATTATATCCTGACGTTTCGGGCATGACGTTACACCCGTGGTCGCAGGCAGACCCGTGGTCGCAGTTTACGCGATTAAGACCCGTTTGTCTGTAAAATATGAAAATATTACTACGCTCAATATGAACAATAAATATGAGAAAATACAAAATCAATATTGTTAACAGGATAGGTTAAATGTTTATTTAAATAATAACAACACCCAAACTCTTCCTGTGGATATTGCAACAGTCAATTAAGGGATTGATTGAAGAGGTCAGTGACAACGGAATGTGAAATAACAATAGAATTCCGAATAGTAACATCTGTTTCTGTCTACTAAGACAGAAATAATAATTATATGCTTATCAATTCTATCCAAGTGCAAAGGACTTCCGATACGATTGAGTCATTATGTCAGTTATTATAATTTTAAATAAACCCGAGTGCTTAGAAACTCGAGATCGCCATTAAATTCAGTTTCGCGTCATAGACAAAGTCCATTCTAAAATTAACCATTTTATTTGGAATAATAATACCAAAATCGTAGACATAAATATAATTCTTGATATCTTCTGCGTCAGCAAATACCATCGACCTTTATCACAAACGTCATGAATAGAAATTGTCGCATTTTAATATATAATTATCATTGTCTTTTAGGTATAATTTCTAATGATTTTGGACCGACCGGTTTTATTGGTTTATTATTTTGAGACTGCTGAACTTTGGTCCGGAAAAAAAGTAATCAAATATTTAAGTAGGTATTATACAGTGTTCTCGAGGATTCTGCATAATTTTAACAGTGTATTTATATTAATAGTTTTTTTTCATTAATTTCATTTAAAGGAAAAAAAATTGTGGAACTAGCCTAATTTCACTGTTAAATAAATAAAAAATAAATAATTATCTTGGGACATCTTACACAACTAAAAACTGTTAACACCAATTAAAAAACACTTTTGCATTATTACTCCATGACAAGTACCTTTTTTTCTAATGTTAATGTTCACAAATTAATGTAAGCAATTGAAAATTGTCAAACAGTGAATAGTAATCCAATAAAGGTATAAATACCATTTTTTTCTCATAGTCATATAATATTTTTGCTTTCACTCGTTTGCTACTTTCAAGAAAGACGTGGTTAAATCATGTGGTTCCTCGCGAGCATGTATTAAGGATATACCTACGGTTACAGATTAGGGTGGTCCTTATTTTTGCAATTTTGTAGGATGTTCGAACCAATAAAGGAGCTCTTTGCCCTGCCGATTGCAACTTCCTATGGAACACCCTCTCGTTTTGTTATTGGGTAGTTCTATGCGATTATTCAGTCGCAACAATCAAGTCATTACCATTCCCAAATTATTGACGAACTGCGTATAAATAGTGGAGTAATTTTCGATTATCTTGTAGCAGACGTATGTTTGTCTGCTATTCTGGCATAATAGTCTCGTTTGCTTTTATAAAACGGTAAATAAAGTGGTGATGGTAATGAACAAAAAAAACGCGTAACAAAATCGCATAGAAACACCGTATTTGATAAATAAACCATTTTTTTTTTCAATTATTATAAACAAAAATTAGAGGTCGCTATTCAATTATAGATATAAGTGAATTATTATAACTACCCATCAAAGAGTATAATTTCTTCGAAAAATAAACCTTTGAATCTGTCTGTTTTGTCTTGTCCTGTTATGCTTGTTATATTTGCCACGAATAAATTATTTGTATTTGTATTTGTATTTGAAACTGAACCGAATGTACAGTAAAATGTGGGTTCATAGTTTTTGCAGACTCCGTACCAGGAATGGAATATATATTGTTTGTTGTGTTGATATATGACGATGACGACGGCGAATTAACATTGTTGTTCTTAACCTGGCAAACTATATTTATACTTAAAATTATTTATGACGTAAAAGTTGCGACGCACATGTCAATTAGCGTCGTAAGGTCAACCAGTGTTAAGAACATTCTCGATACATCTATGATTCAAACCTGACCTGCTAAATTACCCGTTTTGCGAACAACTTGAATTCCGTGTCACCCTTGATATTAAGCTGAATCTGCATCTGCAAGTTTTAAACAAAGTTATATGCAAGAACGAGATGCTGATAAATTATTTGCTACTATTCATACATGCTGGTCTTAGTCAAAACTTACAGCAATATTTTGCGTTTGTTTTTGGTAAATGTGATCTT
>JALPQI010024192.1:0-21213 GCA_025490895.1 Thaumatotibia leucotreta | reverse complement strand
TAAATACTTAAATACCAAAGTAATAACGTATCGAAATACAATTTGAAATAAAAAGTGGAGGTTTCAAACACGTAATAAATAAAATACAGTATAAAATATAAATCACGGCTACTACTCTAGCTTACTTCCTTTGTGACGTCACTTCCGATCTGTTCGTGTGCTAGAACATTACATAGCCTTATTTTAGCATATACCGGTATTCTTAGACTACAAATCATGAAGGGATAATATCTACTACATATTGAGCGCGGGGAACTCCCGAGGGGAGTTCTCTGTGGGAGGTCCATTTTCGCTACAAAGCGGAAAAATCATGGGATCGGCTACGAGCGTAGCACGTAGCACACGTTGCATTGAAAGTGTTAAATATTGTCGATAGACTGTTCAGGTAAAAAGATAAGTACTATCTTATTTTTAATGGTGACCAATACTCATTCATGGGCATTTTTTAACTTTTTGGAACATCCATTTGCTTGAGATTCAAAAACCTTAAAAGTCAGGTTCGTAAAGACAATTAAGTACGATATCTTTAGGAATTTAAACGTTATCGGCGTTTATACATTAAAACATTACTTGTATTTTATAAAATTATCATCAAAACCGTTTTTATTGAGATTTAGTGCGCAATTATCGTTACAACGCTCACTGAAATTAAGGTCTTTTTTTCACGCTAAATGGGTGTCTAAGTGAAAAAACTCATAAATATTTTGTATGACGAGTAGCCATTTTTAGAGATTTCATATCTCTGGGCTGTGTGGCGAATCAAGAAGTTGGGGTGGTGAGAATACATTTGTCACCACCCCAACTCCTCCTGCGGGTGTCGCAAGAGTCGACTAAGGGATTGAAGTGTCACTGACCATTATTTGATAAAAGATTGATGATGGGCAGCAGCGTCATCATAGCGGACACATTACTGCGATCGCCAATCCGCTTGCCCAGCGTGGCAATTACGAGTATGGGCATTTACCTCCTGATGCGTCTGTACGCATAGTTAGGAGAGGCCTACGTCCAGCAGTGAACTATCATAGGCTGATGATTGTGATGATGTATGCATATCTCTAAATTATTATTTATAAATAAGACAAATCAGTAAATACCTCAGCAGCAGGCTGTGTCATGGCGCTGGCTGTAGTGAAGTCATCCATCGTCGATTCTGTGCAAATAACAGTCATTTCAATAGTCTGTAAATATCATATAGGAATGCAGAATATGTGAGCCGTCAAATCCATCACAAAATGGAACAGTTACATTGTAATAATTAATTTGATCCCGGAGGAAAACAGTCGCTGTGGCCGAAATCGGTCAGGACATCATTATGGCACTGGTCTCACCAAGAGCTATGAACTATCGGCAATAAACACGAACAAAAGATAAGAGACACGGCGATACTGGCCCAGCTGTCAGCTATCACCGCCGGGTGAGTATCGTCGTATCTCTTTTTATTTACATGGGAGTGCGTATCTCTTTTTTTTTTTATTTGAAATAGGCTTACTCATGGCCACAGACTAGCCAAGGGCAGAGACGGGGCCTACGATGGAGTGAGTTTGCCCAGAAGGTGACTATTCACCCTTGACTTGAAGGTTGACGGGTTATAATATGATCTTGGAAATATAGACGCCGGCAGGGGATTCCACTCCTTGGCAGTACGCATAAGGAAAGAAGACGCAAATCGCTTTGTACGAACAAATGGAATATCTACCAAGTAAGGGTGGAACCCGGCCGTGCGTCTAGAATTTCGATGGTAAAATGGGGATGGTGGAATAAGCTCATGAAGCTCTTGTTCGTGTTTATAACCCTTCATAGCTCGCAGTGAGACCAGTGCCTAAACTTCATAAAAAAATAATAGGCTAACAGCCAAAACTGAAGAGAGGGTGAACAGGGGAGGGGCTATCACGGGTTATTCCCACCTGTTACCACCAACTTGACACCAGTGGTAACAACTGGGATTTTTTTTCCCACCTGTTACCACTGGGAACAAATGGGAATTAAAATTCCCAACTGTTTCCACCAAACTAGCGTTGAAAATTTCCGGATTAAATCCCGTTTCTTTCCAAACAGCTCGTTTTTTTCCTGAATTTTTCGAAAAAAACAATGAAATTTTCCACTTTAATTTTCTACTCTAAACCAATGAAAATTAGGTCTAATTTTCACTTATACCAGGAGAACGCGATGTCACAGAGGAAAAGTCAATTCAAACAGATGGCAAGGTGTGACAGTGACAGTGACATTGATTGTTTCTGAAAAAATCCGAATAAAACGGAAAAAAACGAAGTTTTCATACATTCCCGAAAAAAACATTTTGTTTTTTTCCGACATTTTCAACGCTACACCAAACCAATTATTTTAGTAACTAACCAAATATTTTAGTGGTAACTAGTGGGAAAAAAAATCCCAGTAGTTACCACCATGTACTCTGGTGGTAACAGTTGGGAAAAAAATTCGCAGTTGTTACCACTGGTGTCAAGTTGGTGGTAACAGGTGGGAATAACCCACTATCACGCTCGCACTTTCTTTCTATCGCCCTATGTCACTCTTAAACAAAAACATACTGTGACTGTTATCGATCTGTGGTTCGATTGCATAAAAAAAAATACTTTGTTATAAAGGCTTTTAATGAAAACAAAAACTAACGTTATAATTGTGTTACGAAATGAAATTTTGTGTAACAACTTTTGGCAGGGAAAAACGACAAATTCATATTTTACATGAGCGATCAACAATACGCCCATACATTTTTTTTACATTAGCCGCCTTTTTCCACTGCCAAAGATTATTGGACAGAGTATACCATATGGTTTGTGTGACTGACTTTCGTAACACAATGAGGGTTTTCTGAAATGATGATCACCAGGGCGGCAGCACTGAGGCGTCAGGTCCAGAAACTTGTCTAAATTTTCAGATCGTCTATAGTTTCGCGCTTAAATGTGTTGTTTGAGTTAATAAAATTATATAAAAAAATAAAAACACTTTCTAGTAGTTTTTATTAGGAGCTAGATAATTACTTAATTAATTGTGTTTCTTAGCGGGACCTTACGGCTAAATGGCGCCAACTAGTGGCATACGTTTTCGAGAAAACCCTCATTGAAGCGATCGTGATTTTTCTTTTGATTAAAGCCTTAACTACGAGTATGTACAGTCGACAAAAAAGTCTCCTTTACAGCACACAAGTGCAAATACGCTGCAAACACGTGCAAACACGTGCAAAAACGTACATTTTTTTGCAATCAACCCATTATAAGGGTGAATCAACTTTTTTCAGTCTGTTATTACCATGGTTACGGTCCCCTGAGTAACCGTAGTTTTATGCAAAATTATGTTACTTAAATTATGAAGACGTGCATTATTCTGATGTTAATTAAAAGCCCCTTCTTTAATAGGCCACCTACAAACATGGACTACATGCATGTTTTCATAATTTAAGTAACATAATTTTGCATAAAACCAGGGTTTATTAGGAGACCGTAACCATGGTAATCCGTTGTTGGCCGTGTGGTGACGGCAGAAAGAATACATTTGTCACCACCCCAACTCCTCCTGCGGGTGTCGTAAGAGTCGACTAAGGGATTGAAGTGTCACTGACCGTTATGTGATAAAAGATTGATGATGGGCAGCAGCGTCATCATAGTGGACACATTACTGCGATCGCCAATCCGCTTGCCCAGCGTGGCGATTATGGGCATTTACCTTCTAATGTGTCTATACGCATAGTTAATAGGAGAGGCCTACGTCCAGCAGTGGACTATCATAGGCTGACGATGATGATGATGAACCATGGTAATACAGAGAGAAAAAAGTTGATACAACCATAACTTATCACAAACTCACCTGGATCCAGTTCGGGCGCATCCTCCGGCGCGTCTTGTATCAGAGACAACGTCATCTTGCCGCTAACCACCGCCTGAGAAAAAACATTCATTTATAGATACCTAGAATTAAACATTAAAACCTAAACCCGTAGTCACCTCTTCCGAGTCCTTGCAGCAGAACTGCTGGCTGGAGTGGCCACTAGTATCAGTATCAGTATCAGTATCAGTAAAACCTAAAGCCATTCTGGACTTAAAGAGAAGTTAACATCTACTGAAGAGATAACAGTACTACTCAGTGAGCGTTTCCCAAAGTTTGTATACCTACAGATAACAGCGAGAATGAAATTGCTATTTGAGTTTCATGTTTTGTTTTCGTAAAGAGCACCAACATTTTATGTTCATTATTTCTTAAGAGAATCAAGACATATAATTAAACAATTTACGAAATCAACACTACCATAATTTCGCTAAATAAACCTATTTGTAACAAAGTAGAGAAAAGGGTAAATCACCCAAATTAGTAACTATTCGAGAACCGCTCTACTAGGTATGAAAGTGTGAAGTAGTGAGAATAAAATTAATTTTGCATTTTTATCATATATTCTTAGCTGTTTTTTTTTCATATGCCTGGGGAAAACGATAGAGATAATTTTAAATATTTATCCGGTGAGTATGAAACAGGTTTTCTGTGAAATGTTGTATTTGGCTCAATCACCTTTTTCTTGCCACACGCTACGGGTACGTTTTCCTGGGCCTCTCTTCAAATAACAGTTTAATAGCATTAAAATTTACAAAGCTCTGATTTTATAGACTTACCCCCTTATTCATAAACGTTTGCCAACTTAACAGGCCGCTAATAATTGTTTGTCCCTTTCGGTCTTAACAATGTGTCCGTAAGAGCAAAAAGGACAAATCATTATTAGCGGCTTGTGAAGTTAGCAGACGTTTATGAATAAGGGGGTTACATGACTTGCATGGCATGTGTATATTTTGTTTACAACTTCACAGGCAAAAAGGCAAGAAATTTTTCGAAATTTCTCGACTCTGGTGCTGTCATCGTGCGCTAAATAGTAAACCTGGGTCAATATTCTTTTCGTTGTCTTGTTTCATACGGCTCTGTCACGCTTTAAGTTGCTGTTTCGATTCAGTATATAAAAAAAAATCCGGTGCAGTTGTATTTCTTTTTCACGCTAGAATTGAATCTAGGTAGGAGACATTGAAAACAAAAATGACAACTCCGTCACGATTTTTAGGGGCATAAAATAAGACAACGAAAATAATTTTGACCCACCTAATCGTAAAGATATAAGGTCCCATTTAGTGTTACTTGTAACATTCTGTGTGAATCCACATAGTGAATGGTTTGGTACCGTTTAAAAAAACAACAGAGATTACTGGATAAAAATAAATGATGGTGAAATAGTAGAAATACATGTAGTGTTAGAAAATGAAGGAAATTAAAAGGAAAGAAAGATAGAACATCATTTAATCGTTATTAAAGTAATTCGTAACAAAACTATGTACATTTTGTAAAAGATATAATATAATACTCATAGCGAGTTATATTCATATTACTCGTAAAACATGAGGAAAATGAATAAATATGAAATTATATGAATTAAAAACATATTTCATATTTCGACAGTGGTAATGCACATTTTCTGCTTCTTAAAGACGCCTTTAATTGCTTTATTTCCCGATGTTACATAAATAGTTTGTTAAAAAAATCACGAACAAACCCATAACATGTATTTTATTAAATAGCGTGTTAAGTTTATAAATATACAGATTACTACAGAAATTCATAAGCGTGATTATTTAATTGAAGGGGGACTATTTGAGGAGTATCCTTTCAAAAGAGCTAATTTCCACTTCAAATTTTTTCTATGTTTTCATAAGAGAAATAATGTCTATTAGAGTGAATCAACTTTTTTCTGTCTGTTATTGCCATGGTTACGGTCACCTGAGTTACGCTGGTTTTATGCAAAATTATGTTACTTAAACTATGCAAACATGCAAGTAGTGCATGTCTGTAGGTGGCCCATTAAGGAAAAGGCTTATTAACACCAGAAAAATGCATAGTTTAAGTAGCATAATTTTGCATAAAACCAGCGTGACTCAGGCGACCGTAACCATGGCAATAACAGACAGAAAAAAGTTGATTCACCTATTAGCAACATAGAAATAAGCCAATTGTTTTTAAAGGCAATTTTAATAGTGTGTTTTTTGTATTCTTTGCTCTCTTTGTATGTTATAGCTATTCGTGTTCGTTGAATATCCAGTATAACTGACCGGTTCATGTTTCTTATGCGGTTTCGCTCGGTCCTCGAAGTCCGCCACCAGAACTCGAGACTGCTGCGGGATCCGCGTCTCCAGGAAGATGGACTTCACGTCGTCGGCTTCATGCTGGAAGTACAAGTCAACGCTAGAAATAGGGAGCAAATAGGACCCTGTGTGGAAGACCAAGGAAGGAATTAGATCGTTGTGAAACCGTTTTATTATTATTAAGAGGATATAAGAACAAATTTTGAGGACATGTATCTACTTTTTTAGAGTAATTTTTAGTTGGATTGTTAAAATGAGAGAATAAGTTTTTAAGTATTTGGGGCAATCACGTTTTTTTATTGTAATACGTAGCAATGGTTCGCATGTTCTCCTGGATCACCATTAGGGTGCGCTCGGCCAATAAGACCGCATCACAGTGTCTCTATCTATATCTATATATATCTGCATCCTACTCACGAATCATGGTAGAGCACGAGTAGAGCGTGCAAGATACTTTCTTCTAGCAAACTATGTAACTTATGTCCCCTGGGTGACGCGACAGGATAATTACAAAAAAAGGTGACTGACCCATTCAACTAAATTGTTTTTTTGCTGAAAAAAACTTAATCGCCATCAGCACAATCCTACAAAATCTTTTTTTTTAATTTTGGCTGGTTTGACCAAATGTAGGTAGTTACTTTTGCTCATAGTAGACTTTAAAATATCGCTTAAAAGTTTTTTAACCGTACCTTGGTCTTTTAAGCTAAAAAGCATCAGTGAAAATTTCATTCATTTAATAATTCAAAATACAGCTAATATTCTGAGTCTTTCGAACAATTAAGCAATGAAAGCTTTTGACATACAAATCCTAATTTTATATTTTTGTTTCAGCTAAATGGCGAGAAAAAATGTTAATAAACTTACCTATTTAAATCCGTGATGATAAAATAAGTGGTGCATTGAACAAACAAGGTGTGTTAGTCAAAAAAAGACATGTTAAAAAGAATAAAACTTCTTACCTTGGTTAAGTTTTTATTATAGTTATTAAAGTGTTAAAATGTATATTCTTTGTACTTTGCAATAAGCGGATTTAAATTAGGGCTCTCGGTCGTGTCCGGGTTTCGTGTACCCGTTTCTTTGCTACCGGGAAACGGGTTTCTTACCCGTTGGGAACGTTTAATTAGGAACCGTGTAATTAAGACACGGATACCCGAGTACCTGTGTCTGATCCGCTCTCAATGTGTAGTGGCAGTGGCAATCTAAAATATAGGTACGATTTTATATTTGAACAAAGTATTGAACCGCATTTAACTTGCACCAAAAAAAATTCTAGCTGCGTAATTCGTAAAAAACTGCGAATTTTTCGGTAAGTATTGTTTTGTTTCAGACTTTTTACGAATAAAAAAAAACATAGGTTTTTCGAATATTCAATTGTAATGGATCCGCAAGACTCAAGCTTGGAAAAGTTTCTAAGTGGATCCGCGGACCCGCGCTTGGAAACGTTTCTATGTTGGAAACGTTTCTTGGCGTTTCGTGTCGTTCGGGTTCTTAGTACCGCCGGTGCTAAGGATACGTGTACACGTGTCTGCGGGTAACACGGATACCGGTAGCCCTAATTTAAATAGCCGCCATCAGATATCGGAGCGACCACGGAACAAATAAAATATGGAAGCCGCACGCATACTAAATTGCCTTTCAAAACCGGGCCTGAATTTTAGTGGACAAGTGTCACCCTCTCTTCAATGCATCGCGGTAATGAATTTCAATATCAACCTATGAAAACTTAAACCGCAATCAAAGTTTTTATTGGCTATATTCTGTAAACATTTGTCAAAGATGTTGCGCCGAAATATGCTCGGTGTTAATAAAAGCGCTATGTCCTGCCCATCTTGGCACAATTGAACAATTGTTTCTGGGGACATTTTTGAACTGGCGTTAGACGTCCATGTTATATTGGTCGCAGAAGCATGCACTCTAACGGCATGACAATAAAGGCCTGCTCAGATATTTATGAGCACCCTGGCTGTACCGATATGTCTGATGGCGACTGTACTACGAGACAGTGCTATAGAAGAACGTTATTTGATTTATGTATTATTATTTGATTAAAAACTGTATTTTGATATGGTTAACAATAACTGTTACACAATGTTATAGATTGAAATTTTGTATGGCATTTTATTAGCTTTACGAACGAATATAAATAAGGCAACATAAAGGCAATAGATCTCCAATGGGAATAGGCCACACTAGTGTTTAAAACACATTTATATGTCCAAAAAGTAAGGCTTTATTTTCAAAATTCCGTGAAAAAAGATATAAAATTATGGTGATTATCGAGTTTGGAATGTTATAAGACACCCGTAATAGAAACATGTAATTTCTAATAATCTAATTCTACAGTTTAAAATCTTTAGTATCATGCCATACACATATACAAATACTAGTACGTAAGTAGGATTGTATTTAATTTTTAAACTGCATGCCTACCACGCTACTACCACTTTATCGATTGATAACTACGAACAAATAAAACATGAAAATAGCACGCTATACAAAATCGCTTTTCAAACAGTCCTGAAAATGTTCAAGTTCCCCCTTGAATACATCACGCTTATAAATTCCAATATTAACAAATTTAACGGTTATTACAATCCTCATTAGCCTATAAAAGTCCACTGCTGGACGTAAGCCTCTCCTATTAACTAGCATTATAGACGCATTAGGAGGTAAATGCCCATAATCGTCACGCTTGGCAAGCGGATTGGCGATCGCAGTAATGTGTCCACTATGATGACGCTGCTGCAATCAATCTTTTATCAAATAATGGTCAGTGACACTTCAATCCCTTAGTCGACTTTTACGACACCCGCAGGAGGAGTTGGGGTGGTGACAAAAGTATTTTTACTGCCGTCACCACACGGCCAGTTATTACAATATTAACGGTTATTTTGTTTTCATAATCAGGAATATGTTTTCTAACTCAACAATCAGACAATTTAATTCCCTGAGTGTTACTAAAACTTAATAGATAGTAGATTTGACCAAACTTTTATTCAAGAATAACGTTTACTCTCGGATAGTAAAACGCAGCCTAAGATTGAAATGCATGTTTTTAATTTTTTACGCAATTTTTGAGGTTTGTTTTAGTTTTAAAGGTAGTTTTGTGATACTAAAACGGCTATTAAACATATATAAGAAGATAAAAATCATAAGAAAGTATTGAAAAAACACTTTTATGTCACTTATTGCCATAATGGTTACGTTATCCTGGGTGACCCTTAAAATCACAGTTTAATAGCATTAAAAATGAGAAAACTTTTAATTTTTTGACAGTTATATGGCCGTTCCAAAGTGGGTCATATATTATATCCAATCATGATAGTAGAGCTTGCAGGATACTTTCTTCTAACAAACTATTCAACTGATGTCGTCCCCTGGGTGACGTGAAAGAATAAGTGATTGAACCACCAGTGATTGGTCCATCAAAGTTTCTGATATCACCACCTAATATTTCTATACATTCTTTTCTTGCGCACTTGAACCGAATTTAGGTTGTCTGAATACACCTTTAGCGCGAGTTTTCAGTATTATTGTGGTAGTAGGTGGTGAGACATGCACTTTAAAATGTACTTAAATATGTGTGATTTCTACATAAGTGCAAGGAAATAGAGTCAAAGGGTCGATAGGGATGATGACTGCCATGTTATTTTTGGAACTGTCTAAATTATAGCCTATTTCATCTGAATGACTGAAAAGTGACGTCACTAGGTACTTGGTAGCAATCGAAGTTGGTTGAATCAACTTTTTTCTGTATGTTATTGCCATGGTTACGGTCGCCTGAGTCACGTTGGTTTTATAGAAAATTATGCTACTTATTTTATGTAAACATGCATATAGTCCATGTTTGTGGCTCATCAAGGAAAGGGTTTATTAACACCAGAAAAATGTATGCATAGTTTAAGTAGCATAATTATGCATAAAACCACCGTCACTCAGGCGACCGTAACCACGGTAATAACAGACAAAAATAACCGGCCAAGTGCGAGTCGGACTCGCGCGCGAAGGGTTCCGTACCATTATCAATTTATTATTAAAAAAAATACAGTTAAATCAACCTACCTCAAAAACTATAGGAGATAATTTAATCAAACCAAAAATCGTTGATAGAGTTTATAAATGTGCATAACATATTTTTTTTTTTATCGCGTAGTTTAAAAAATAGAGGGCGGGGACACATTTTTCAGACTTTGAGAGCTGATATCTCGAAAACGATTTGCTTAAATAAAAATAAGATATATAAACCTTGATATCATTTTCAAAGACCTTTCTATTTATAACCTACACGCTTATATACAACTAAAAAATTTTTTCTATCCCTCATGTACATGTATGGTTGGCCCCCACCCCAATGGTTTTTAGTTTTTTTTTACAATTTAGTATCATAATCCTATAGCGGTTCATACAACACATATCCTTACCAAATTTCGTTACTGTAGTATTTACAGTTTCCGAGTAAATCGGCTGTGACAGACGGACAGACAGACAGACGGACAGACGGACATGACGAATCTATAAGGGTTCCGTTTTTGCCATTTTGGCTACGGAACGCTAAAAAGTTGATTCATCCACTTCATTCACTTCATTCATTGCAAATTATGTTTAAAGATGTCTTGTCCCTTCGTATATTTACGGAAATTTTTCTTTCTTAATTGACTTCGGTGCGATGGATATACTGAAGGTCACTGTGATTTCCATGAATTGATTGCCGTAGATTTAAGGTTGAGTAAATATAGCGGCGGTTTTCCAATAATATCCCCTTTTTAGGGTTCCGTAGCCAAAATGGCAAAAACGGAACCCTTATAGTTTCGCCATGTCCGTCTGTCCGTCTGTCTGTCTGTCCGTCCGTCCGTCTGTCCGCAGCATAGCTCAGTGGCCGTTAATACTAGAAATCTGAAATTTTGTACAGGTATACATATTAATCATGTCAACAAAGTGGTACAATAAAAACTAGAAAAAATATTTTTCCGGTATCTCCTCAATTAGTGAAGTGAGAATGATTTTTTTTATTTGCCGTAATCCTATAGTGGGTATCATTGAATAGGTCTTTTAAAAAGAAAAAGTGCCTCAAAAGAAAGTTTTAAATAGTGGGCTTATAGAAAAGCTTAAAGTATTAAAATAAAACTATTTCGAACAAAATCGGCCCAGCAGTTTTTAAATAACTACGGAACCGTACACTGAGCACCACCCAACATGCTCTTGGTCGGTTTTATTATAATTTTTAACTACTACAGTCATCATCCCTGTCATAAACAGTTTGTACTATATGGACCGTGCAGTGCGCTCTCACCGATCGGGCGGGAGCGGCAGCGGGGGCAGAAGCGGTCGCGGGAGCGGAGGCGGCGCCCGCGGTGTGCGCTGTTAGCTCCATCCCCATTACCTACAGCGGGGAATTAACGATCACCGATTTCTCGTCACGGTTTTTTAAGTTTAATTTAACACGTTCGACGCCGGTGACACACATATGTGACCGAAAAAACTGTACTCCTATGCCAGTGACACACATACGTGATCAAAGTAATCTTATTCTTATGCCACTAGCATTAATCAAGTTCTCACTCCTATGCCAGTGGCATCGAAATACGAACGTTTTTGACACAGTGCTGTGTCACCGGCATAGGAGTACAATCTTTTCGGTCACAGATGCGTGTCACTGGCATAGGATTTCTATCAGATAATTTCGATCGGCATAGTATAAGCACTTAGTGAAACAGTACCGGAGGCGAACGTGTTAACATACACTTAATCACCATCACCATAAGACGTCCACTGCTGAACATAGGCCTCCCCTCTGGACCTCCACATGTATCGGTTAGATGCGAGCTGCATCCAGCGTGTCCCGGCGACCTTCATAAGGTCGTCTGTCCATCTTGTGGGTGGTCCTACGCTGCGTTTGCCTAGCCGTGGTCTCCACTCGAGCACTTTTCGACCCCATCGACCATGCACTTAATAATAATACAAAAACAATATACGGCACAATAAACAACCCGTATAAAACTTGCTGATTTTTATACGACAACAGGACGATTGCTTTTGAAAACTCAATCGTAAACCTTTTAACGCAAAATCGCACGATACTTTTTTATGTCCCTGTTGTACACTCAAGTGCAAAGATATGTAGTGAAAAAAATCCTTTTATAAATATGTTACGACGTTCTTATTACACATTATGAAGTGCGCTTGGACATATTTTTGAGCATTTTTATCAACACCTTATTTTGATTTTGACTGTAAGAATCAAACATTATGTATATGTTCGTCATACCTATATAAAATAGTATGTTCGAAGTGAAAGCATACATTCTGCATACTCTCTTCTCGAAGTTGATACTACTGTGAGACAAGTTACGGCTAGTTTTCCAATCCCCAGACATATATATTATATATATCCGTCACAAAATACATAAAATCACTTTTCATCACACTTGCTGTCTAAGCGCGCCATTGCTTGCATGCGTAGCGGGACTAATAGAAAAGTGAAATTCCCTAGGGAGTAATAGAAATGTCAGTACGTCATTAAATAATATTTAGTCTTAAAACTTATTTTTTTGTCAAGTGTGATGAAAAACATTGTATTGCGGTCGGTAAACGGAATACTAACTCGAGTCATTAAAAGCCCTCCGCCTACGGCGTCGGGCTTCTAACACTCTCGTTAGTAATTCCGTACCTCCCTTGATGCACAATGTACTAATTTTTCCCCAGGCATTTATAATGAAAAGGACAGCTATAATTTATATGACTGATACATTTTAATCGGAGATGGTGAAATCTCCTTTGACACTTTTATCTGACTGTGATGGACTCTTATTTAAACTTAGGGTCTGTACCTACTTACCCCCTTATTTATAATCGTCTCCTAACTTAGCAAGCCGCTAAGTATTGTTTGTCCCTTTCGCTCTTATAAACATATTGATAAGACATATTGTATTTATGACTTATATGGTTTTAGCATGGATGCCGTTGTCAGAACTGGACCAAATTAAACTGGGACCAATTGGGAAGCACCAACTTTCAAATAAAAAAGAATCACCAAAATCGGTACACCCAGTCAGAAGTTCTGAGGTAGCTAAACTAACTACCTCAGAAAACTAAACTAAATAAAAACTAACAAACAGTCGAATTGAGAACCTCCTCCTTTGAAGTCGGTTGAAAAACAAACGAATAGAGAAATTTGTTGGAAATCGTTAGTTTCTTTAAAATAAGAATGGATTTCCATAATGAGGTCATTGCCCATTACTGGCGCTGTCGATAATAAAAAAAAACTTGACTCACCTTCACGCTGACGTTATCATCAGGATCAATCTCCTCTTCGTCATATTCTTCTATAGGAGGAGGAGAATCTTCTTTCAACGCTTCTTTCAACAATTCTACAGTCTTCTCAGCATTCTCCCTAGCTTCATTCAAAAAGTCTTTCGTCGATTTAGCCAAGTTTTCCTTCTTTTCTTTAATATCCTCTGACAATTTTAGCAATTCTTCTTCAATTGGGCTACGTTCTTTTACTGGGGATTCGGATTCTTGAATCGGTTTTTCCAATTCGGGCGTCGGTTCTCTTTCTGGGCTTGGTTCTGGCGAAGGTTCTTCGGGAGGTTCTGGGGAAGCTTCCTTCTCTGGGGTTAGTTCTTTAAGTTCAGGTGTAGGTTCTTTTTCTTGGTCAGGTTCAAGAGAAGTTTCTTTTTCTGGGCTAGTTTCGAATGAAGCTTCCTTTTCTGGGCTCGGTTCAAGGGCCTCTTTTTCTGGGCTCTGCTCAATTGTCTCCCTTTCTGGACTAGGTTCGAATATCTCTTTTTCAGGGCTAGGTTCTAAGGCCTCTGTCTCTAGTCTCGGTTCTGGTACAGGTTCTGGAGTCTTCTCCTTGGAGTCGGTATATTCGCTAGCTATAATAATAGGCGAGCTGTGGACGGACCCATTCGTATATGGCCTTGTATGGTTCTCTTGAGATTCCTGTAATTTTGAAAAAAAAAAGTTAAAATTGTATTTCTAAGAAAGCCGCTCTGCTAGTTAGCAAACATACAAAACTGTTAAAAAATCACGCGTTTGGAAGACGAAGTTATACACTCAACGAATATTTTACCTCGTCCTGCTCACCATACTAATTTTGAGCCATTGAAATAAAGCAAAGTGATCTGTTCCAAACCCGTGGTTAACTACATTGGGGCCAAAACCACCTGACTGATGCAGTGGAGTCAAGACCTAACATTAGTCCAGAATACCAATTACAACCCAAAAGTTACACGTTAATTTTGAATTAGGTATAGCTGAGTTTTTCTTATGTTCCAACCGAATGATTTCATAGTATTGTGAATGGATTTCGGGCTCATACTTGTATATGTTTGACGTACGCACTGTTTTTTTCGGTCAGATTGTTTTGGTGGCTATATTGAGCAGCAACGACAAGAAAGAAATTCATCTCATTTTCTCATTTTTAGTATTCGTGTATGACTCTAGTAATCTATACACCGTGTATGCCAAAATATTAAACTTGCCGTGTACATGGACTTTTTCGCTTTTAGGGACACCCAATTAGCGCGAAATGAAAAAATACCTAATTTTAGTCAAGTCTGTAACGTGATCGGCGTTTTTGTATTATAATATCGCTTATAGTTATGATGATGATGATGATATAGTTTATACAATTAACACCAAATCAAGAGTTTTCATGAAATTTAGTGCTTTATTGTCGTTAGAAACCTGACTTTTATTTTGAAGCCAATTGTGTGTCCCTAAAAATAAAAATGCCGAGGTACCAGTAATATGTACACGGAACTACGAACATTTATTATACCATCATCATACGAAAACACATACTTCAGAGAAACAAATGTATCTTGCATGTCGTCACTTGCTGTGTTGCCATTTTCGACAAAAAATCCTGACTACTAAAACACACTACGCGTAAAACCACTAGAAATACTTAGAGTAAAATTATACTAACAACAACACAGCATCTTCATATCAGTAAAACGAAGCGAAAATGAAAACCACTGCAACGAAAACCTATTCTACATGAAAATAACGCGAAATAAGCAGATAAAAAAATAACAAAATCCTATTAATTAAGTATTTATTTAAAGTTTCACTTTTTGTTTCATTTGCTTATGCTATTGTATATACATTAAATGCGCCATCAAACAAGAATTTGGCAAACTGATATACACCGTGTATATCTCCTTTCTAATAAATCCATTTCTAATTTATTGGACAGGTTGCTTGGTATGTTAACAGGATTGCTAAAAGCAATAAACCAGGTAGGGTTTTCTCATAAGTTACAATTATAATATTATTTTTATTATGTAGGAAAAAAAACATTTAACAAAAAAAAATGCAAAATATATACCAAGCAACCAATCGAATTTAATAGAAATAAAAGAACACGGTGTATAAATAATCATATATAACTGCAGTCTGATGATGACCGTCCTTTGAAGTTTGTCATTGTCGTCACACTCTAACAACGTTACATACGAAAGTGACGCATGACGAAATATGGGCCGAGATCAAAAATCTGCTAAAGGTCCGCAAACCTCTGACGTGTTGTCTCTGTTGCACTAGCAAGCTCATACTTAAGTGCGACAGGGAGGCAAAACGTCGATCGTGGGTAGGATAGCCCTCCTAGTGTATCTAAAACAACAACTTCACTAGAGCTATCGCGAACTTCGTAAAGCATTTGTCGCTGTCATTTCAACGAAAGCATCATTAGTGTGACAGAGATAGATGCTCGCAATTAGCGACTGTCGATATTCACGGTAGGCCCTCAAACTCGGCATATAGTCAGTGTTGCTATACTTTGGACTGAATTTTGTTGTGCCAACCATTCTGACACTAATTTAGTGATGTGACGCTACCGATAACTTTCCCAACGCAGTACAGATGTAGTGCAAAATCCTTTCTCTTCGGCTTTTCACGGAAACATCCGAATTCATATTGCTGTCACAATGAACTTCAGTATACAGTGTGTAAATCTAATACGGGCGAACAATTAAACCAGGCATGGGATTCATTAGTGTGATCATGGATTACAAGGTTTTTTCAAAATTACTCTTAATTATGACCCCACAGAATTTTTTTAAGATTATCGGAGCAGCAATGTAGGTGCGAACATTTGTTATTGTTGATATGGCAGTTATGTCATCTGCTTTTGAGATTAGCTGTCAACGAGTGTTTAACTCGCGTATGTTGCTCTACATTGCGCGACGAATTATTTTGTATGGAAAATTTTGTTGCTCTTATTTTAAGTAAAAGTTATTTGAATGTACTTATTATGTCGTAAACTAATACCCATTAAGAGCTTCGACCGTATTAGACTTACACCCTGTATATTGCACTGAAGCTACTTGAGACAGGGAGATTAATTCGGGCGTTTCCGTGAAAAGCCGAAGAGAAAGGATTTTGCACTACATCTGTATAGGGAATATACTCAAATGTTCCCCCTAGTAAGATTGGGAATTTACCGACAACTGCACATTTTTACACTGATTTTTGTTAGAGATGTCACGATTATTAGTTTATCAGAATTTTAATGTTTATGGGAGTTAGTTCTGACATGGTAGCTTAGGCACAGACAGACAGATGAAACGACAGCCAAAACAAGGGACAGACAGAGATGCAACATTAACATTACAGCATCTCCCTCAGTTAAAGATACACGACGAAAATCATGCCTAAAGTCGCAACTGAAATGTAAATTATGATATGGCAGAAATTAAATAAAAGTGGTGAAAAGGATGATAGTGATACAAAAGTGCATAAATGGGAAGAAGCCGAAACATCAGACAAAAAGTAATAATGCGTAAGTACAATTTTGTTTTTAAATGTACAGTTTCGAAGTTTCAAAGAAGCGAAAATCTTAAATGAGTGAGACACAAAGAAAAACAAATGCCACACTAGAATCATAAGTCTTGCGTCTGGAAAAGCAGAAAAATACAAAAAAGCTGAAAAAATCTCCCCCGCCTTTTTCGATTGGGAAACTTAGCAAACGAGCAGACACTGAGTGAAGGTAGGTTTTACATAGATTTTGTTTTGTCATCACGGAACAAAAACTTGGAACACTACATTTATTAGGACCGTGGGACAATGAAATTCTGAGAAAAACAAATACAAATTTCCAAATCTAAAAAGTAGAGGATGTTCTTCGTATTTTTTGGCTACAGTAACTCAAGAGCCAATGATAAAATGCTTCAGCAAGATCGGAATTTGTTATGGCTACAAGTGGACTCGTTTAGCGCGCATAGCTCGACTGTCTCAAACGACGCGCCGCGTCGAGCGAATCGCTCTAAGCGGGTTTTCCTCCGACTTACGACTCTGCCACGGACACGCGAACTGCGGCGCGGCAAGCGTTATTATCTGTTCACTGCGCGGTTGCGACACGTGGTGGTTGGGATCACAAACAAGGGTTAGAAAAAACGCGCCTTGCCGTGCCGCAATTCGGGCGTGTTCGTGACACGCCATTAGACTGTCAGTCCTAGCGTGGCATTAAAGCATCGCCATGCAATGACCTGTCGTTGCTGGCTCTGTGCGTAGTTCGCTTCCATCTGCTGATGCACCTCGGCTACCAGGCCCGATATGGCCGTGACAACTGTATAACATCGCACATTAGTTGCTTGTCTAAGGGAGCTGGTTTCGATTCGTAAACTAACGTGGCCTGCCTCTTATTCATAAACGTCTGCTAACTTAGCTAGCTAAGTATTGTTTGTCTTTCTGTCTTACCAATATGTCTATAAGAGCAAAAGGGACAAAAATACTTAGCTACTTGTTTGACGTTTATGAATAAGGGCTTATTGTGCAAACTGATTCGACGCTCGAACGGGGCGCGCGGCTGGGCGTCCATATTAAACAAATGAAAACGTATGCTCGTGGTCTGAGTGCATGCCGCTCAAATCCCTTGGACACTCGACTCGCCGCTGCCCTCCCCGCTCTACGCTCGGCTTTCAGGCCTTGCACATCTTGACGTGGTGTGGAGAAATATGAATCAATTTATGTGACGTATTTATATTAGCTCATACTTGGCGCTGTTCCTGAGGTATAGGAGCGGTTCGGGAGGGGTGTGTTGGCAAACGTCAAAGTAAGAATGTCATGTTACGTCACTTTTCACCCCTCCGCACCATAGAAACAGACTCAGCGGGCTCTACCGCGATCTTCGAAATTATTTAATTTCGAGGATTTGTTGGCGCCATTATTTGGGTGACAGAGACAAATCCTCGAAATTAAATAATTTCGAAGATCGGTAGTAGGCCAGCCAAATAAGCAATTGTAAATGACCTGCCAGCTTTGAGGCAGGCCTACATTATAGTATTTCCGTGCCTAAACTGACCGAATAATTTGGATTACCAAAATATCTTCAGGGCATACAACACAAAGCTTACGTAGGACACGAAGCTTTCGACCATGGTGACCTTGCTAGTTTGACACCAAATTCTTGCAATTTGTTTCCAACGTAAACCACCTACTTGGTCGGAACGGAAACTAACAAGGTCACATTTCTGGAAAAGTTCGTTGCGGCCTGTCATTCAGGTGTCATTCTGACACTCTTAGAGTTATCTATGGATTCTGTGATTAATGCGTACATAACAACAGCGAATATTTTAGATTATTAAATTGTATAAAATTGTATATTTCTTATTTTAGATCTTACTACAATGTAACATTTGGATTTTCGACACATTATTGATGATCAGAATTAGGAAGATTGGTGAGATTAGGTGAACAGAGAACGTTGGAGAAATTATAATGATTAATAGAATAATTAATTTGTAAAAAAAACTCTTAAACAGGATTTCGCCCATTTTAAATAATTTAATATTTGACTACCTGTGAAATGGAATTCAGTTAATTTGTATAATTATTGTTACGCCGGTGGCATGATAAAAACTACAAATATGATTTTAGACACGTTAGAAGCGTTTTCAGCAGGCTGAAATGCGTTTTCAGGCCGTTTCAGAAGGTCCTCTTTCACATACTACAAAATCAAATATTCACCCCAGATACCGTCGTTTTCAGGCGCCTGAAACATGTTTTCAGGCCGTTTCAGGATACCCTCTATCGGATGGCGCAATAACCTGAAAACCCGTTTTCAGGCGTTTTCAGGACCCCTTTTGGGCCTCTCAAGTACAAATCGGTATATAGCTAAATTTCCCATAGGAGTGAAAGAGAAAGCACTATTAGATAAAGACAGCATGAGAGAATGTTCTGGAAGGATGTGAATGAGACAGCTATAGAGAGAACATTCTGGACGGGTGTGAAAGAGAAACCTGTAGAAAGAGACAGCGATACTCTAGAATGTTCGCGCACCTAACTCGGGAACTTTCTAGAGTCGAATCTTCTCGTACTTTGTAGATTTGAGTGGCTGGTATAAATACACAGCATGACCCGGCCGGGAGTAGTTTCAATTGAGACAGCGAAGAGATAACATCAAGAGCGAAAACTGCGAATCGACTGCGAGTTTGAGAGTGAATCAGTGTGACGTGTTAAGTGTGTGATTACTGTTTTAGTTTGGTGTTTGTTCCTTTAATTAGTAATTAAAGTGTCAGTTTTAATTAGTGGCTTATTTATACATTTTCTATAGAAAACCCACCCCACGAACGTAACATTTGGTGTCAGAAGTGGGATAGAAAATGGGTATAACGCCACGTGACAACGAGACCGAGCCAAAAGGAGTTGTGACCCGGAGCCAAGCTGCACGTGAGGAACCTGCAGCGCGGGAGGATATTGCAGTACCTGAAGAACATCTAGCATGTGAGGATACTGCATCTAAGCCCGGTCCGTCTGGCTTGCAGGTTAAGAGTACTCAAGACGTAGACCTCAGAACTATTCTGATTCTCCTGAAGGAGCAGTCGCGGAAACAAGAAGAACAGTCGCGGAAACAAGAAAATCAGTCGAAATTGATTCTTCAAGAGTTGCACAAGGCTGCTACTGAATGGAAGCAAGAAATGTACGAAGTCCAAGGGAAGCTCAGTGACATGGAGAACAATATTCATGTTGTAGAGGAAGCGGTCAAGCGTCGCTTCCAGAAACTTGAATTAAAAGTAGCTAGTGGCATCAGTACCACCGGCATATCACCTGAGATATCTGTGCCGGGAGGTGGAAAATTTAAGGCACCTCCTTTTGATGGTACATCTTCGTGGGCGGCGTACAAGCTACAGTTTGAGTCCGTGTCCAAAGCAAACGGTTGGAGCAAGGAGCAAGCGATGACGGCTCTGACGCTGGCACTTCGTGACGAGGCTCTTACAATTCTAGAAGCTCTTGGAAAAGAGCAAACGTATGACCGGCTTCTAGAAGCATTAGAAGCCCGTTACGGAGACAGTCATCTAGAACATGTCTATCGAGCTCAGCTGAAAGACAGAACGCAGGGACGTAATGAGACATTGCAACAATGGGCCCTGGAAATTGAAAAGCTGGTCAGAAAGGCATACCAACGTTCAGCTGACTCTTTAATAAAAACCATGCTGGTGCAGGCATTTGTTGATGGGATCCGGGATTTGGAAGTAAGGGCGGCAGTACGACTAGGGCACCACGAAAGCCTTAAGGATGCCGTAGCTCATGCCCTAGAAGTTGAAGCTGTACGCCAAGATCCATCAAGATCGTATAAGCTACGTGAGGTATCTGCCAGGGAGCCGATTGCACCTCGTCGGAAGTTTGGGCCACGATGTTACCGTTGTGGAGAACGTGGCCATATACAAACTAGTTGCCCGAAAAGAAGGATTGCATCTCATCGGGAGTTTGGGCCACGATGTTACCGTTGTGGAGAACGTGGCCATATACAAACTAGTTGCCCGAAAAGAAGGATTGCATCTCATCGAGAGATTGGGCCACGATGTTACCATTGTGGAGAACGTGGCCATATACAAACTAGTTGCCCGAAAAGAAGGATTGCATCTCATTGGGAGATTGGGCCACGATGTTACCATTGTGGAGAACGTGGCCATATACAAACTAGTTGCCCGAAAAGAAGGATTGCATCTCATCGGGAGATTGGGCCGCGATGTTACCATTGTGGAAAACGGGGCCATTTACAAACTAGTTGCCCGAAAAGAAGCAGCAGGAGAGAACGAGATGAATCCCCTGTGACCAGGAATAGGGGTTCTGTACGACC